>JARJDX010115989.1:0-16473 GCA_030264735.1 Gymnusa sp. GC000175 | reverse complement strand
TTTTTTTAGTAATGATAACCACTGATTTTATTTTAAAATCTTATTTGTCAATTACCAATGCTTCGTTGTTAGTCAATTACTCTCTTCCTGAAACTTGGAGTGCATTTAGTAAACGATTTGGATGCTTAATTGAAAGTTACAGAAGTCCGTTAGCCGCATCAGATGTAAGTTTTCTTTAATAAAATAGTTTGACGTATGTCTATGCTGTAGTAAAAATTGGTGATCATTGGAATAATAAACAAAATTATTAATGCATCGCGTTGTATCCGTTGTTACGCTTAACTCACTCCGAAGTTAGTCGGCTTCGATCGGCGAGAATCTACGATGTCTTCTCCGTAGTGGGGATAATAAATTTCAACTTCGATAATGTCGGTAAACATAAAAACTTCTGGAGCGATTTTGATAAAATATTTACGTTTGCTTTCTTTATAATCTTCGAGTCCATAAGCTATAATATTCCTCGGTCACATTGAAGGGAGAGGTGAGCAAGAAACAAAATTGTCGATGCATCGAGTGCTGTGCTACACGTAGAGCGCCGTACAATGCCACTCGACTTACTACGATGTTATTTGACTCAACTAGCATCTGCGATCCCTACTTAGTTACTACTTTACTTAATCTTTTTTAAATCCAAAGATATTCATCCAGAAGTTTCATAATAATAATAATAATAGATAACTCGCGGCCAATGGCCCTAGCAGCCGACGCCGCCCAAAAAAAAAATAAAAGATAATTCGCGGGTGAAATTTCCAGTACACGTAGAAGAGTATAGAGGCCCGTTACCAAAACGCCAAAACCAATGAACTCTCATTTTTATATGATATAGCCCTACGCTGCAAACTTTCTGCTCAATCAAGAATTGAGTCTACCCATTTTTTACTTAACCATGTTACAGATTTCCTTTAATTGCAAAATATATACCTTTATCGATGATAGTTGTAAACCACAGTTTCCTAGACTAACAAAATTTTTCTCGAAAACTGGCATAACAGTTCCAGAAAAACTTTTGAAATATACAGAGGTAAATATCATTTGCATTGCAAATACATACTCAAATTTAATTTTATACCGTGAATTTCTTTTAAAACGCACCTTACCTCAATGCCTTGTAACCAAGTTTGTAATTGTTAACTTTACTCAATATCAAAGTATTTATTGGCAACAACCAATAAAACTATGCGACCTAAACCCGAAAGTAAGAAAATTTACAACTATTCAAATTGTGAAAGCTTACAAATTATTAATTTACTGTTTTTTAAATACAATCTTTAATCTGTTCGTTGCCCAGCCAACCTGAATGTTATTCATTATTTGCTTTTTAGTTGTTACTATACGCGATTCAAGCTAAGCGATACGCCCTCTGGCGGGAAAAAATGTACCACCCCATGGTGGGTTCTTTACTTTATTTATATGTGTTTACATATTTAAAAGATACTTACAAATTCACCAAATATAAAAAAAACACCCAGAAAACCACCATGTGCAATAAAATATGGCGGGAAAAATTAAGTTGAATCGCCAATAGTAACATATGCACTACCTTTTAATGCATTGTGGTACAGTACACTTTCACAGCACATTTGCGTCCCTCACTAAGTGCGAAAAGTGTCACACTTCAGCGTTTCTCGCTTACTTAAAATACATAAATAAAAAGCTATGGCCTTACGTTCCTTCCTACCAGAAACTTTGTCGTCGCCACTACATTTCCCCAATCTTCGCGGCTCACATTGACCCGTTTCCAGTTGCATATATGCCGTGTGATCCATTCCTATATTCAAGACTGTAGTTTTGCATTCTTCCACTTCCACGCAGCTCCGGACAAACGGTTACTTATTTTCAGGGGCAGTAAAAGTTTTAAAAGAAATTTACCATATAAAAAACATTTTTAATTCAATAAATTATAAATTACTATAGGAATACATTCAAAATGAAGAAAAAAATAAAATTAAAACCGAAGCAATACTCTGTAAAACCCTAAAAACTTTTGGAGAATGTCACAGAGATCGCTGTTCTTACCGCCATCTACTTTCACCTAAATTAGATCTTAATACAAATATGCCCCAAACAGGAAAACTTAAATATAAATTAGTTGATATCAAACAAGTCAATCGATATTTAGTAAGATTATTGGAATATGAAGATTACAGTGGAAACACACATAAAATATTTAATGCAAATCATGATATTACAAAATTCTTTGACTCTAATAAATGTTATGAGTTTGCAAAAGATATTTCTGTCAACAAGTGTTACATTTTGGAAGAAAATAAAAATTATTCTAGATGTTTTGTTCGCAAAATAGTAGAATATAACAAAATTACTAAAGAACCTTCAAGAGTTGAAGTAAATGGATTGGATTCAGGATATGTTAAAGTTGTGTGTGCTTTAAGTTTATTTCAAATGCCAGATGAAATAAATTCAATCCCTCCAGTATGTAAGTAAATATTTTTATGCTATTTAGTTTATTTCAGTATTTTTCTCAAACTTTGTCGGGATTGACAGACGGACAGATCTACCATGGTGTCGAGACATGCACGCAGGAGGGGTGCGGCAACGAAATAGATCGCAGCGATTTCCAACGGAATAGACGGACGGAGGTAGGGTGTCACCTGACTTTGTCGGGATTGACAGACGGACAGATCGACAGTGGCGTCGAGGCGGATAGGAATGTCTCGCACGCAGAACGGGTGTTGGCAACCGAAGTCGGTCGCTGCGATTGCCAACGGAATAGATAGACGGAGGTAGTGTGTCATCTGACAACCGTGGTCGGACGCTACGACTGATAGAACGGTAAAGGTTAACGGTGGAATAATATTCTACATACTCTGACAATTTTAATAGTCTATACTTTTCGGAAATTTGAATTTTTTTTTGGGGCTAAATGAATAAGAGTCAGTGTCACAAATATTTGTGTTTATCTAACTTACATCTACTGGAGATAGTATTACTAACTTTCATAAAACCCGTTGAAAACCGTCATGCGCTTTTCGAAACAAAAAATTAACGTCAATTTCTGTTATTGGGGTTAGGTATTTTGGACCCAAATTGGTACTACAAAAAGAAGGAATAAATTTTTCTGTAGGACGCAAATTTTAGACAATATGTTGCAGTTATTTGTACATTGGGCAGTTCACACACAAGAAACATAATGAAATATCAAAACAATATTTAAATATATATTTAAAGGTTAAATTATGTATTTGGCATTATATGGCTTGCCCAATTTACCATGGCATCTGACAAATGGATGCACACAAGTATTTTCCACGTTATAGTGGGGACAATTATATTGAGTCGCGTCCCACTCTCTTTCTATTCTATCCTTGTCAGTCTCTGTACAGTTCACACGCCACTGTGAGCTGGGAAAGCTGTACATACCTCATAATGGATTTTAAAATAAAAAAGTATCTATTCTAGGTGCTGAATTATACATTGCAAATATAACACCTCCAGCTCCCGACACAGTTTGGACATATTCTGCATTAAAAAAACTAAAAAGTACTCTAACCGAATTAGGATATAAAGAATTTGAAGTTTTCTACAATAGCAACATATTGCTGCAATTGGGTAACATATTCTGGGTTGAAGATCTTCATATGAAAATTTATTTGTCAAACTTAAAAGAAACAGTTACGAAATTTTCTTTAAAAAAATTTTTGGATGACAATAAATTAATCCAATCAACAGAAGTGCCATTATTTAAATTATATAAGCTTTGTGAAAATTCGAAAATTGAATTGCCTGAATACAGACTGGAAAAAAATAAACGTCGTGAAGTAAAATTTGTGCAAGCTACGCCACAATGGGCGCATTTATTTCATGACGCGTATAATCCAGTGTATTTTTCTTCTGGGGTACATCCTGAACATTTTTATGTGAGATTGGCGAAATTTGATAAACAGTAGGTGTTTAAGTTCATGTTTTAAAATATTTTATCAAATTCATTTTTTTAGATTTAAAGATCTTGAAAAATCTTTACAAGAAGTTATTAATGAACCTTTTTATAAAGTATTAAAAGAAAATGAAATCTTAATTGGAAAATTATATCTTGCCAAAGATCCAGAGGGTGTTAATTATTGCAGAGTGCTAGTTACGGATATTAAAGATGAGATGGCAACTTGTTTTTATGTTGATTACGGAGATTTTACACTTGTGAAAAAATCGGAAATGAAATATTTACGAGATGAGTTTATTCAAAAATTGCCAATGCAAGTAAGTTTAAATTTTAAGAGAATAGAAAAATATAGATCATTCTAATAACGCCCTCCTTTTTGGGGTAAAACTTATGTTCAAATTTTAACATTGTTTTTGAGGTTAGTAAAATCGTAATATAAAACGTCAAGTGGAATATGCGGAAGTACGTAAAGTCGTATTGGGTATACATCAAGGGCGCAGCCAAGGGGGGGGCCGACGGGCCTCGGCGCCCCCCAGGGCATGCAGAATTAGCCCAGTTTTTATGAATTATTACCGACTATGCTCGGGAAATTGAAGATAAAATTTGTTAATCGCAATTGTTTTTTTTACTTCGTTGTAAACAATGTCTCATTAGATAGTACAGACGCCACCGCGCCTTGCATTAAAATATTTAAAATTATTTATTTGTATTTTTGATTCGGCCCCCCCCAAGACAAAATCCTGGCTGCGCCACTGGTATGCATTCAAACACGTGTATGTGTACATCAATTTTGTCTATCTAAAATTTAATTCAAAATACCAAGGCAATGTATCTGTTGATCTTGAAGTGCAAGAAGGGAGCCTGACGTCACATTAGAAAGACCTATATTAAGTTAAAATTCCGAGGGATATGTAAATATGTTTTGAATGTGTAAGATCTAAATTTTTTTTGAACATTTTGTTAAGAGTCTTACCTAAAACTATATTTCTAATGCAAAAAAGTGAAAATTTTTCTAGATATTTGGTCTAGAAACCACAAAGTTTTCAAAATTTCCAAGTCGTTCTTTTTCACATATTTTGTAACGCTGATCCCAACCAGTTTTTCCATTATTGACCCAATTTTCCAGAAATTTTTATTTAAAATTTTCGAGTAATATAGCAGTCGATCATAATCTACCGATTATCGGGTTTATTAATAAATTATAAATAGCCAATTAAAAAATTTCAATATACATACCATTTAGTACATTTTTTTTTAGATTATTGAATGTAAATTGTATGGAATAAAACCAGCTGAAGATGAATGGCTGGACGAAGCGACTGATATCCTTTATAAGTATTGTTTTGAACCCAATACTGATTATTTTAGAAGATTGTATACTTGCAACATAAAATTGGAACCAGGAGCTAATGCAGGGAGCCAAAAATATATAATTTTGTTATTGGACTACTTTGACAATAAGCCAGTAATGATAAATCAAATTCTTATTGATTCTGGTTTTGCTCTTAAATGCGAAGACTTCAATTTTGAAATTCCTCAAGATATTAATGACTATCAAAATAAAAGTAAGAATATAGTTTGTTAAATCAGGAAAATATGAATAATACACTCATTTTCAATACGGTGAGAGCGTAAACAATGTTCATCGCGTGATCCGCACGTGAACATTTCGATAAAGGCATATGATTGGTCGTTCGGTAATAAGCGTTCTTTGCCAGATGCAGTTTACTTTATGAACATTCAAAACACTTTAAATTAGATACAAGTACATGTAAAAATGTCGACTAACCACTTCCGGCTCTGAGCTTTATCACTGTTCACGTGCATTTTTTTACGCGCGCTTCGTGTTGAAATTGAATGTAGTTATTTATCCTTAAGATAGGAAGAAAACTTTACTTGAAGGGGCGCTGATTTAAGTCTAACAATGGCCGCTCAGTTGATATTATTTACAGATGTCATAAGGTCTACTGCGTCTTCTTTGAAGTTAGTTTCAATACTCTAAACTAGTCCCAATAAGAAGCGAATACACCTGCAGAGGTGTCGCGCTCTTTGTTGAAAATTAATAATCTTTGGTATAAAATCTAGAAAACGGGCCCTTATAAATTTTGAATTAGTGCGAATCAAAATTTCGATTAGCACGATATTGAATATTAGTTCTCAACGTGTTACATCGCTTATAAGACGCACTCATATTTTCCAATGTCAACAGCAAGAAATATTTTTCTTGCAATTGTTTGTAACACGCCATCGATTATAAGACGCACCATTAGTACAGATAGACCAAAACTGAAAAAAACATGCGTCTTTTAATCGACGTAATACAGAGACAGAGTTTTCTCTTCTTCAAATATGCTCCTTGACTACAATATTATAGTACGCAATTTCTCTTAGCGCGGCGATTTGGTACAAGCAATTAATCGCGCTAATTGGAGTATGCCTTTAATTAATTCTCTACTAATAAATATTAGATACTGAAAATATAACTGAAGATAATCCTGATGAGGCGGATGAAGATGATGATGATGATGATGACTTTGTAGTTACCAATATCGAAAGCTTTATGGAAGAAATTGGTGTAAGTATTTCATTATTTTTATGGGTTGGGATTTTTTTATTTATGTCAAAATATACTTTAGCTGCTCAAAAAAAAGAATCTTCCAAGTATTATGAGTAAAACTAATCAGGAATTACATCCAATAACCGCAGTTCCTGCTTCAGATACATTTGTTCCAGAAGTAGTTTGGTATCAGACTGATAGAGAAATAAAAATTGATATTAAGTTATGTGATGTCAAGGACTATGATATAAAATTAGTTGTTAAAAGGATATTAGATTTTAGGTGAGTTTTTTGAACATTTTTAAGTAGTAATATCGTCTGAGCTGTTTAACACCGCAGAATTTTGCGGAAATCGTTTTCCGTAAATCGCCAGTGCATGAACCTAGCTTAAGAGTGTTGTGTTAAGTGTTAAGGAAATATGGGCACGTGTCTTAAAGCGGTACAAACGTCAAGTTTAAATTTAGTGGTAACCAGACAATTTTATTTTATTTTCGAAATTCACCTTAGTTTAAAAGCCGCTTTTACTCGGTGCTTCGATATTTTAAAACTACGAGGATAGGCGAAAAAACTTTATAATTTTTTTTGAAATGCCTGTTATTTTTTTTTAGTACCAATCACAATGGAAGAAAATATTCTTTAAAACTACAGTTATACGAGCTGGTAAATAAAGAATTTGTTCATACATCTGGGGGACCACTTATTAAAGTAACTCTATCCAAACAGAAAAATTGTGATTGGCCAAGATTGGTTTTATCGCAGCAAGTAATGAAAAATATAAAGTATAATATAGATAAGTGTGTCATTCCGGATGATGATAAAGAAGAAAAGAAAAAGTTTCTTGATCTTGGGCCAGATAATGAAGATGAAGCAGTAGAAATTGATGGCTACATAGTAGATGACATTCCCTCAGATATTGATTATAGTGATTCTGATGTTGAGTCCTATGACACTGCCTAGAAACCTAGTTTATTTTTGTTTTATTGCTTAATTTCAAGTTTAATTATTAACTATCACATTTGAAAAAAAAGTAATATTTTACACAAGAGAACCCTGCAAGTTTGTCTATAAGCCTGGTGCCATAAATTTGCTAGTCTAATGAATTTTGGCTAAAAAGTAAGTCAAAATGCTTTTAAAACTTTTTTCTAGAGCACCGCATTCTACTCCTTTATAGGCGATTCAATTTTAATTTTCTCGTCATGATTATGGCGAAGACCCCGCTACGCTTATAATAGGCAAACCGGTGGTTCGGATCACCGCTAAATATCATTAATTGCATATAGCATTGACATGAACCAACCTATTTATGTCAGTTCGAACTTCTCTGCTAAGTAGTGTAATATTTAGCTTGAATCGCCTATTAGCCATTCCAACCTCCTGTTTCGCTTCCACCTTTAAAAATTTGACAGGTCACAAAGAATTTGTTGACATTGCGTTTGTATGGATAACTTAACTTTTTTAATTTTAAATTTGAATTTTTGTGATGATTGGATCAATTCTCCTTCATTACTCACCCACTCCTGTATATGAGCCTCTTCCAGAGTTTTCAATACGTCTATCTAGGGCAAGGTGCTGCTAATTTTGGTCAGCAATCTCTTGATGTCGTCAGAATTCCATCTATAAATTTTAATTTATCCAAGTATCTTACATCCATCTACATTAATACTTTCAATGCACAGTTTTGACAGAAGAATTTGTTTATCATCTGCCGCCATTTTGATCACGTGGTTTAGTTGGATTGGCTACTTGCAATAGTTCATTCTCTTACTTTGAGACGTCAACTTTTTTGTTATGAAGAGCGCAATAAAAAATTTAAAGTATCATCGGGCGCGCCCACTAACTGCGGCGGATTAAAATTTAAATATCGTCGAGAGGGCTTGCGAACTCTGGCGGGACACCAGACAAACGAAAATTTAAAAAAAAATGCATTGCTTATTGTAAAATTTAAGACTTTAGGTCCAATAGGGAAGAGCATATAATATTCCCAGTGTGCACATACGCCATAGGACGCCTCGTTGTCGACCTATGATGAAACTGTTGATGAACCATTGCAGTCATTAGAGCCTAATAAGACTGGTTGATAATTTTTTTTAGAAAATTTAGGTAAGGTTCTCTTTGGTAAATAAGTCTAATTAGATTCATGTCCTGAATTGAAGTCTTATTGTATTGCTCTGAATAATTGCATTGATAATAGGGTGGAAAAAGTTGGAATTATAAGTAAGTATTTGGTGAACAACGTGTTACGTCTTTCTAAATAAACATGGAGTAATGTATCTTTGGATTCACGTTATCAATATGGCGCACCCGAATCACACAAATTCTGACTTGATTCAGCGGCGCCAACCTACCAATATAAACAGCAACAATAATATTTCATGTCATAGCTCTTACTCACGAACTAGTGGCCTGAACCCAAAGATCCATTGGTCCAAGTACGTATTTGCTATTTTTTAAAAACATGCAATTGAACTGAACTACTAAATTGGAGAAGTTTTTTTTGGGACATGTACCATCGGTGGTTATCCCCGCCACTTTTAGCTAACTAGGCAACGCTCTGTTTCACAGCTGATTAACAGGTTGACTACCAGACAAAAAAAATAGGGGAGGCGTAACACTTGGTAGTTTACCCATGCAGTAGGTCATTTTTTTTTCTAACGCCCGCGCGTATGGGAATTAATGAAACTGTCGTAGACACATTGGGGGTAGCATATATCACTTATAGGTTATAATGCCACTGTATATGTGTTGAAAAGCAAGGCTAACCTACCTTTCCAGCAATTTAACTCTTCTATTAGGCCTATGCTTTTATGCGTGCTTGCCTGCTCCATTCTATAATACCCGTGCTACCAACTGTAATATAACTCCTCGCCCATTACGAGAATAATCGTACTTGGCCAATTAACTAGTTTCAGCTGAAAGTTCTACTATAACTTTGGATTGGTAAAGTCAACCTCATATTTTAATGATCTATAACGCTCCCGTTGTGGTCTTCGTCCATAACCTTGTACATGGAAAAAGCGTTATATTATAGAATGCTGGGATTACATGTTATTTTTTGGAGATTGTAATACTTGGTTGTAATAATAACTAACACTTTATATAGTTATTCATTTATTTCATGAAGTTTAAAATACAACGTGATCTGCATATGTTATGCATGTCACAGCTTGCTTGTGACCACTCATTTCACCACACAGTGTTATCACTCTAGTTACATAGATACATAGTATAGTTACGATTTAAATACATTTATTGACATTAAAATTATTATAACATTTTTTGGTGGTTTGCCGTAATCTTCCGAGGGGGAAGTGGTCGAAATATTCCGTTGTTCGTTGTTCAGGTGACAATGTTTGCTTGTCTTACCCCTTTTATCCCAAAGTCCGCTGAGTTTAGTCGCAACGCTGCTGCAGTAGCCACCTCTTTCACGTATACATCGAGAGGGAGGAGACAGAGCATTGCTTCCATTGCTGCAGTGTGTGTTGTTCGCATGTCTCCTGTTATGCTATTCAAGCTATAAACTTAAAAATAGACCTCGTCGCTAAAGATGATTTTGTTCGAAAACTCACCATTCACTTGTTTTTGTCCAGACTCTCTTTAATGTGCATGGCCTGTAGGCTTAAACTATTGAGTTGGATTTTGTAGGCAAATTTTTAATGAGAATTTGCTATATAGTGCTTCCAATTTTTAAGCACGATGCCTAATGGATGTTCGGCTAACAGACGTGATGTGATGTTTTCTGCTGAACGATCTGCACGCATACACGTCGATAGCCTGACATCAGTAATCGATAGAATTTTTCGTTTATTCTCTTCACAATTGATGCTCTTGGAACATTTTGATTACCAAAAATTGGACCCATTAAGCGAATCGTGGTAGCTTTCACCATTTTTGAAATAATAATAATTAGAATGCGTTGTTGTGTCGAATAGCGTTCCATTTTTAATAATGGCGGTGTGTACCATTAAACTGTCATAATGGTTTGACAGTCAAAGCACATTAGCAAAAATCTCATTTCAGGCTTTTCTTATTGTTCAACATTTGGGACTTTAAATAAATAAACTTCGAGATATTGCTATTAATTACAAATAGTCGATTATTACCGGCGTTTGCCGTTCGCATATTTCTAGTGAGATGCGTGAGGACAACCTGGGCTCTTATGGATTGTGTAAAATACTATTAATAATTCTTATAATTAAATTAGTGGGTATTTTTCCGCTACTTCAGCCGTATTATGGACTAACAGCACTGATTGTGCGTCAAATTTTATTTTATTTTTCTGGTCTTATTGGTGGACCAATATATGTGAATGATTCTATTTTTGTAAAAATATACATTTTTTGTTACATTCTGCGGCCCACTAAAGGCTTTATGATGATTATGTGATTCTCTGTGAAAAAAGTTTTTCCAGCGCTGTTTTCTATTTATATTATAAGATCATGAATTACCATTTTTTACATGTTGTAAACTATAGTCTGTTTTTTAACTAAGAGGTGTCAATACGAAAGTCATATTTACTTTACAAAATCACTAAATACGGAACAATGGATGTATGGGTTCACGTCATCAATATGGCGTATGATTCATCTGCGTCAATCTCTAATAAATACTTCTGTTGCTGGCTGCCTGTCTCGTCTCGCATTGGCGCCACTAGACCTTACAATTTTCAGTGGCGTCAACCTACCAATTTAAGTGGTAGCTTAACTACTGGAACTTATGACGTGAACCCAAATATCTTTTTTTCCATTTTTAAAATTACATACACACACATTAAGTTTTTAATGTTCAATGCGACTACGGTCGGAAAATGGTTGCTCATTACTATTCTATTAGGTTTTATGCATTGTGAAAAACTGACGCAATCCTACTTAAAAAAACTGACTATATTAAGAGTTTTGAGAAAATTTATATATTATTACGACTATAAAAGTTTTATTTCTCTATTGTTACAAAAATATTTTGTTCTATTTTGTAGTATGTGCAGCTTGTTTAGTTTACCGTGGTGTGTAAAATGCGCAGAAGACTGACAAGGATAGAAGAATAAGAGAGAGTGCTTTGGAACTTAATATGATTGACTCCACTCTAACGCGGAAAATACTTGTCAGATGCCACGGTGAACCGGGCAGCTGTATTCTAGTAATATTTTTTTATTATGAGATTACCCTTATATATAAAATATGTTTAAAAAATATATAAAAAAATTTAAATATTACGTAAATGTTTTGAGTTAAAATAACTTTTTAAATTTTTCATTATAGCTTCTCGTTGAAATTCAACTTCTCTCCTACATATGGCATATAAAAATGTTGGACATTGATATTCAATATTTTCTTCACATACTGTTCCATCGCTTGAATTACTTTTTGAAAATTTAAATTCACTCTTGGAATTTACTGCAACAATTTCATTTAGCAATATAATAAAAGGAATATTTAATTTAATATAATATAAACCACCTAGGGTGAACAAACTATGGCCCATGAGTCACATGCCGCGCTCGGCGTTATACCAAAATTATTTACAAAAAAAAGGCTCGACCTTGCAAAAGGTCATGTACTTCTAATTTTTTAATTTGTTGGAACTTATGCCAATAGTAAGAAATCAAGTTTGCAGCTTCGAAAAACCCGTGAGAACTGCGTAATTTCCAAAGAAGCAAACATTTTGCTACTTTTTGGACATTGCGCTGATCGTTTAGGTATTTTGAAGCTGCTTGCTTTCTTACTATTGGCATGAGTCCTAAAAAAATAAAGTACATGACCTTTTGCAAGGTTTTTCTTAATATATGTTTATTATTTGACAAATTTAAATTTGTGATCACATTCTGTGGCCCTTTAAAGTTGTTCATGTTGCCCTCAGGGGAAAAGGTTTGCCCATCTCTAATACAAAAATACATACTTACAACATAAATATCCAAATATTAAGCATGTTTTATGCACAGAATTTATTAAATATATTTCTTTATTTAAAATAGAGTGGATATCAAATTTTGCCACAGCTGTGTTGGAAATGTAAGGCCAATGAGATAAATTTTCAGTATACTGTGTGGTATATTTCCAATGGTCGTAATTTCCACTTTCTGTTAAAATGTTAAAATCAACGCTAAAAAAGTAATAGAAATTAGATGTAATTTGCTTTATTTTTGGATTTGGTCGCGTAATTTGGGGCACAAACTTGCTCAGGAGCTACAGCACAGTGCTAAACTTATGATAAGGTTTGAGTTTCACGCCAGCAACATAATTCAATATCAAAAATGGCTGTCTAACGAAAAGGTTAATGCAAGGTCCGTTTTTATTTAAAGACCCGTCTTCGGAAAGAGCCCGACTTTCTAACTGTAAATCAACGATTTTTTAAATATATTTTATAAATTAAATATGCAGCCGCACAAATGAAAAAAATAAGGCCAGAAAATTCTCTAAGGTTCATATAAAACGACCCTGTAAAGATTTTTTTAATTTTTTGTTGGCATTTGTTCGCTTACCATTGCAGGAAGAATTCCTGATGCTTTGAGGTAGACTGAGTTTAAGACCCTCTCACACTATCAATATTGAATGCCTTTTGTTGATTAATATTAACTGGGTGAGGAGAAATAATGACAATAAACCCTCAATATTTGACGTCACACGATCAATAAATATTATTCATCAATAAAACGCCTTCAGTATTATTGATCAATAATATTGACAGTATGAGGGGCCTTATTTGGACCCTTGTGCATGCCTACTAAAATGGCGAGCAATTTTTATTGATTTAGGTCGTTAAAAACAAATTAAATTACGAAATAAAATAAATAATACAAATTAATGATAAGATAACTTACATCGTAGGATTAAGGTTCTTCATGTTACTAAAATCAGCAACGTATTCCCAAACAACTTTTGGTTTAATTTTGGATAAAATAACAAAGTCATAATATTTGTAATTTCCAACTTTTAGCAACAAGTAAGTAATTACAACTGTTATTAATAAAGCTAATGTTTTTCTTGATTTCCATTGCATCCTATTCATTTTCTTGCAAATTTCCTATAATCGAAAATCGAATTTAATACGAGCGCTAACAGTGTACATGTTATAAAATTAGATCTGAATTGTAGGATGTTTATATAACATGCAAACTACTTTATTTCCTGAACTTAAGATAAATATTTACACCCACTATAATTACTGGATACACAACTGTGATTAGATGTTTCACATTTATTTTGGAGAGTCTTTAAATTTAATACGCACAAGTAGGTCTCCATAATAAGAAAAGTTTTTTTTTTCAAATTATTGGGACTGACAAAAAACGAAATCGATTGACAAGACGACGAAAAGTTTTGCGCCAGATAAATTAATTAATCAATAAATAGTAGCAATAATTATTAAATTTATTTCTTTAATTATTTATATTATTATTATTATTATTGATATTGTATAGCAACAACATGCTAAATAAAGTTTATTTTATTATTATTAGAAGCAGATTTACGAGGACGTTAAAATGTGCAAATCATAGGTTTGAACGTAACAATTACCGAAATCGTTTGGTAGAAGCCCGAAATGGTAGCATTTTTCGTACTTTTACCATGGCAAATGCTAGAATTTACCGGTTAAACCTAGTCTACCGACTTTTATAGTAACTTACTTATTTATACTTCCTCTTTGAAGTTCAGTTACTGAGTTCAAAGTTTGAACTCGATAACTTTGGTTTAGAAAATTTCTACTCAAAAAGTTTTTATAATCGCAATATCCGAGTTTTTTTATATGTTTCTTTTTACACGGAAGCAAGAACCGCAAGGTCGACCACGATAGGTTTTTAGGTGGTTCGCGTCTACTTGTTATCTTTAGTTTGTCCGTTATTTCATATTTTTGAAATATCTAACAAATAATTTATTTAGCTTGTAATAAGTGTGAGAAAGGTGATAACATTAAAATGCTGTGTCGTGCATCATCATCAAAATAAAGTCGGTTCTAGAAAACTTGGTAAGTTAGGTATATATGATTCATCTTTAAAATTGTAACACCTTTTTTTTATTTAGATGATCCCTTGCCACCCAATACTTTTATGGTAGATCGTCGATAGTTTGAGCCCCTGGGCAAATGAGTGCACACGTTGAAATTCTATCCAGCCCGCCAAGTATTTTATAAATTTACATTTTAATGAAAATCAATCAAAATCAAAATTTTATTTATAATCTTCTTAAGTTTTTAAACGTTTGATTTTGATCTAAATTCTGCCAAAATATTACTCCTACTATGAAACACAAAATACTTCTTTACTTATTTAATAAAACTATTTGTCTTATCTGCACCGCAGGGTTAAAAGAATATAATATTGAAAAACATTTCGATGCCAAACATAATGTATATAATTCAGAATTAACTTCAGAAGGCTGCTGGAAGGAGGAGATAAACACAATATTTCACAACAAAATACATTTACGCGAATAACTAAGGAATAAGAAAATGCTACCAAAGCGAGTTATGCAATTCCCCATTTTGTGTTATTGCAAAATATATTAAACCATTTTTTGATGGTAGCTACATCATAGAGTAACTAAAAGCTGAGCTACATTAAGGAACCTAACCTAAGCTAATTTAAAAAAAAAATTTAAAAGAGGAAAATTTTTAATGTGCCCATGATTCAATTCATATTGACTCCAATTTTCATCTACAATGTGGCCCGACAGCCAAAATATTTGCCTACCCCTGGTCTGGAGTGTAAAGGATTTTAACAGGTGAATTGTATCCACAAAGTTAGTAATTATTCTAGAATCATTTAAATTTTTTTATTGATTCTCTGCGTGAATAACTTATTACCTGCAAAACAAGGTAATAACTACCCGGAACTAAGTTGACGATGCGTTTTTCGAGTAACCAATCAGAAAGTGCTTTTTTATCGAAAGTTTTATTCTTTTTTTGGAAAGTTCATGAACTTTTAGGAAATAAGGAATTTTTATATTTATTTTATAGATAAAATCCATAATTAAAAATTTGCAGGAGAATAAACATTACAACAATCAAATTAAAAGTCTTAAATGAACTAAAAAAAAATCAAATATTTATTTATTTTTGCATAAAAATGTTACTTGCAAAATTTCCTTTCCTAGAAACTTGTTGTTTGTTTGTCTTTTTGCGCATTTATGTAAATGAAGGTACATTTATGATAATGTTAAATTGTTGTACATCTATTTTATTTTGTGTGCTAAATGAAGTGCTGCTGCCCAATGATCAATCTTTTGTTCAAATCTTTTTAACCAAAATTATCACACTTTTAATCAAAATCGTCTAAATTCTGCTGGAAATTACTCAAATTTGAGCTCAATTTTAGCTAGTTTGCTGATTGCAATAAATATTATTTACATTTTAATGAAAATCAATCAAAATCAAAATTTTATTTAAATCTTCTTAAGTTTGTTTAAAAACGTTTGATTTTGATCTAAATCCTTGCAATTTTAATCAAAATAATCCAATTTCTACAAAAATTATTTCAATTTTAATCAAAATCATTATAATTTTAATGAAAGTCGTTTAATTTTGACCAAAATTTACCCAAAATTATCTCAATTTTGACAAAAACCACTTTAATTTAACAAAACAAATTGCAATTTTACAAAAACCAACTAAATTTTGTCGAAATACACTGATATTTCACCAAAATCATCAAAAAAAATTTCAAAATCATTCAAATTTCAAAGAAAATCTTCTAAAATTAAGCAAAATCAAGCAGTTCAATAAAAATACTTGAAATTTTGATGAAAATTTTCAATTTTGACCCACATTGTCAATTCTTTTACACAAAATTATCTAAAATTGATGAAAATCGCTCCAAAGTATGGTTAAAATCACAATTTTGTTTAAAATAACCTCAATTTTCTCATTTCTTATTCTTATTCTTATTTTTGCATAAAATCATATAATTTTTGACAAAAACATTGCAATTTGTATTAAAATTACCTAAATATTGACCAAAAGTGCTAAAATTGGACCAAAATAATAACAATTTTAATTAAATTACAACGAAAGGCGTAAAAATATGACCAAA
>JARJDX010115985.1:0-16220 GCA_030264735.1 Gymnusa sp. GC000175 | reverse complement strand
GCAAGAAGGTAATAAATGGATTTAATGCAAGAATGAATGCGCACATACAGTAATATAAGAGTCAATTCAGGAATAATATACAGCGGCGGAGCTTTAAATATAAATTATTTAAACATTTTTTGCTAATACATTTGTAACAGTTTCTGGATTTAGACACATTAAAGCAACTTTGATTATATTTTATTGAAGATGGAAGAAACAAAGGCGAATAAACACGAAGTAGGATAGCAGGACGCCAACAAAAAACGAAGGCTTGAAAGTTGGGTATCAAAATGGCAACGAAGGTAAAAAGCAGAAACAACAGTGTAAAACAACAGTATTGAATTAGATGAAGCAAGAAAAGTTAAAAAAAAGAATGAATAAGGTGCGTTATAGATATTTTAACTTAAAATTACAATTGGGTTTTGTGACCAATTTATAGTTTTAACCCAATGTACTAGTCTGGAGTTCTCAATTAAGGAGCTGTTTTTCAATTGTGTTAGTAATTTCCCTAGCTAGAGGATGGTAACTTTCAATGTTGGTAGACCTGATATTTCTAATACAAATATCAGGTCTACCAACCTTGGAAATTACCAACCTCTAGCTAGGGACTCCGGTCCTGTCCTGACGTACCTCTTTTTCTGTCGGAATTGTCTTTTTTAGCCAGCATGATCCAGCTTTTACCCTCTTTCATCTGCTATATCACGTACATTCATAGCCCTCCATACATTGCCCAGAGATCACGTCAATTATGTCTTTGTAGGTTTGTGGATGTGAAGTAGGATTTGTTGATAGAACTGAGTTATCCAGTGATAATTTCTTATTATCAGATGCTAGCAATCTGCATAACCCTGAAATTCGTTATCAACCTTAACCTAAAACATGAGAAATAAGGGTAAAAGAGGAACAAAATATATTAAAATAAAAATTACAAGAGAAACACACGAAATGGAAAAAGAAACTATAATTTATTACTTACCAAAAATAAATGATCAAAAAAATTGTTAAAAAAGCTAATTTATGTTAACCTGCGCTACTGTTGAGATATTCAAAGCTCATTATGCAAATTTCTAGTGTATTCGACTACATTGCCTTATTCATACACACTTAGTTACCCACTTATATAAAGCACTAAATTTAGTTAAATTTTACATTATGCATCTTCTATTTGTTTCTAGCAGCTTTAAACATGTGCCGATTTCGCTCACGTCTTTGCTTCTAGTATTTACGTAAACAAAGTAAATGAATGCTTATTTACAAAAGTACAAAACTGTTTACAAGAATCAACCGACTTTAAATATTTAATGAGACAAATATAACGTGAATTGAAAATTTAATCAATGAAAAGAAAATGTCAAGTGTTCAAGATAAAAATGAATTAATTATTTAGATATCAATATTTTAACTACGGACGCGTACAAGGGGAATGTTTGTGATGCCCGGATACACCTCAAGAACACAAATAAAAAAAAATTTGAACAATTATTTTTTAAATTTTGTAATGCGTCACGAAATATGCGTCACGAAAAATACGTCACGTAAAGGGTCACACTTTTTTCAATCATCATCACATATCTAAAGTGTGGCGCTTTTCGTGGCGGATGTTTTCATAGTGCGCTTTCTATTTTGTAATTTTTGTTAAACATTTTAACTACCCATATAGCGCCGGGAAAGACGTAGTTCTTATTAAATTATTAAGTAATTTACAACTTTACAAAATAAAAATTAAGGATTGTTGGACTTTTTTTCAAAATACTAAATAGGGTTACAGTTTTTTCAAAATAACTCAAAAACTCCTTGACCGATTTTTCACAAACTTGATCAGAATCTTGGCAAATCCTAACTAATTCGACCTAAGTTGAGCAAAATTATCTAAACACTGGTAAAAACCAATTAAATTAAAACTTTGATTTTTATCAAATCAAAAAGTTTGTCAAAATTAAGCAATATGCTCAAAAAATTGAATGGTTTTGGTTTAAATTAAGATTTTTGACAATTTGAAGCACCTTTTATCAAATTTTCGATGATTTTCATCAAATCAAAAGGTTTTTGGTTAAAATTGATATGAGTTTGTCAAAATTTAGATGATTTTAGTTTAAATTGCAATGATTTTAATCAAATTTATGCAATTTTTTTTAATATTAACCAAATAATGGCAATTTGCGTTAAAATTGATTTAAATTTGGTCAAAATTAAACGATTTGCTTAAAAAATTGAGTGGTTTTGGTTTAAATTAGGATTTTTGACAGTTTGAAGCACCTTTTATCAAATGTTAGATGATTTTCATCAAATCAACAAGTTTTTGGTTAAAATTGATATGAATTTGTCAAAATTTAGATGATTTTAGTTTAAATTGCAATGATTTTAATCAAATTTATGCATTTTTTTTTCAAAATTAACCAAATAATGGCAATTTAAAATTGAGGGATTTGCGCAAAAAATTGAATGATTTTGGTTTAGGTTAAGATTTTTGACAATTTGAAGCACCTTTTATCAAATTTTCGATGATTTTTATCAATTCAAAAAGTTTTTGGTTAAAATTAATATGAATTTGTCAAAATTTAGATGATTTTAGTTTAAATTGCAATGATTTTAATCAATTTTATGCAATTTTCTTCAAAATTAACCAAATAGTGGCAATTTGCGTTAAAATTGATTTAAATTTGGTCAAAATTAAGCGATTTGCTCAAATAATTGAATGGTTTTGGTTTAAATTAAGATTTTTGACAACTTGAAGCACCTTTTATCAAATTTTAGATGATTTTTATTAAATCAAAAAGTTTTTGGTTAAAATTAATATGAATTTGTCAAAATTTAGATGATTTAGTATAAATTGCAATGATTTTAATCAAATTTATGCAATTTTCTTCAAAATAACCAAATAATGGCAATTTGCGTTAAAATTGATTTAAATTTGGTCAAAATTGAGCGATTTCCGCAAAAAATTGAATGGTTTTGGTTAAAATTAGGATTTTTGACAATTTGAAGCACCTTTTATCAAATTTTAGATGATTATCATTAAATCAAAAAGTTTTTGGTTAAAATTGATATGAATTTTTCAAAATTTAGATGATTTAGTTTAAATTGCAATGATTTTAATCAAATTTATGCAATTTTCCTCAAAATTAACCAAATAATGGCAATTTGCGTTAAAATCGATTTAAATTTAGTGAAAATTAAGCGATTTGCGCAAAAAATTTAATGATTTTGGTTTAAATTAAGATTTTTGACAATTTTGATTTGATTTGATTTAAATTTGAAGTGCCTTTTATCAAATTTTCGATGATTTTAATGAAATTAAAAAGTTTTTGGTTAAAATTGATATAAATTGGGGTGAATATCTACGCCATATTAAAAGTTATCTCCAAAAAAAAAAACACGAATATACTTAAATACTTTTTACTACGAATAATTTTGATTAGTACTTCTTTAATACATGTAAGAGTTATTAAAAAAAAAGCTAGAGGGTGATTTGTCATATCCCAACTTAACATAAAGTTATTTCTTTACGTGAAAACTTTTGTAATTTCGTTTTAAAAATTATTCCACTGCGCCAAAACGTAAAATGAGTTAATTTAAATTTTGTTAAAACAGTTGACAACTTATACATCTACTTCCAATTTTGAAAAATATAAAAAGTTGTGCAGAGTTAAATTATATAAAGGGCGACTTATAAACTTTACACAGATATCATTAGAGTTTTCATTTTTAGTTTCCTGTTTGTTTAAAGTTGTAGTTGCAGTTTTCTTATTGGCAACTTTTCTATTTTCCTTGCGACTTTTGTAATAAAAATAAGAATTTTTAGTAAAACTGTGTGTTTATTAGTAATTTTTCATTTATAAATCATTCATATCTCCTTCATTCAGTGAAGTTTTGTGGAGGGTTCAAAAGTAGACATAAATTTATATGTTATCAGTGCGATGTGGATGGCGCCGTGTGGCGTTGCAGATAGCAGAAGATGCTGGAGGTATGCGAAAAAAAGGGGATGCAGGTGGTGGTTTAGTAAGCTCCCTTCGACTGCACTACCCTAGATTTTGGGGTCAGCTCGATCGATCTCTAAAATTCTGTGGCGCCAACACCACCGACAGTTACGCGTGGGTGACTCTTCGAGTATACTTACTCGATTGATACGGTGCCCACACGGACTTTTATCAATCTCCCTTTTCTTAGAAAAAATTACCCCATTTATACAACAAAACAATGCAATTTATATTATTTAATCAACACGGATCATTCGAAGAAATTTACTAATTCGCACTAATTTGCGTTCAATTAAACGCTTATTAAATATTTACAGCACTATTAATTTGGAGTGCACTCAAAAGTTTGGAGTATGTTCAATATTGAGGTGTTAGTAGTTCAATTAGTGTTAAACAATTAGATAACGGCAGCGGCTTGTACATCTAAATGCTTAATTAGTTGTTAGCTAGTTTGCTTAATTTATACTGAAAGAGACTTGGAGCTTGTAATAACCTCTTTGTAATAAATTTTACCAAAAAAAAAGCTTTTAAAGCATTACTTAGTTGAGTAATTACTGATTAATAAAGTGTATCGGGGTTTTAAATAATGAAAAACAAATATTTAGATGAAAATGAGGTTTTTGAGGTTGAAAAATTCCAATAAATCTAAAATTATCTTACACTTTGATAAAAAAAAGTTCCTTTAACTTTGATTGCGATATAATTTAAATTCATCGAGTCAATAAATGTGAATTTTTAAATAAATTTGAAAAATATATTCTTTAAAACACACCAAAAATTGAAAAAATTCCAATGAATCAAAATGTCACTAGAAATCTTACGCGTGGTTGATACTTAATATAGTTTTTAACGAAAAGTGCCCCGAGCACGTGTAAGACCTTGTCGTTGGTTGAGCGGCTGTTGAGGCGAGAACCGGTGTGGTTAGTCGAGAGGGAAGTCTCTTTGTCCTAAGCACATAACTTGGAAGCGGCTTAAGATGAAAGTCTAAACTAATAACAAGTCACCCACATATCTTTGTAGTCGCGATACGTGGTTGTGCCTACCCACGTATTTGTGTTCCGTAAGGATAGATTAAGTGACCCTGTAACCTTCAAGACGCGCCTCGAAGGTCGGCAACACTCTGCTTTAGCTGATTTGTCTTAAAACTGAAGGTCAAGATTCAACACTAACCCACCTTGATCAATCGGTTGCGTCGTAGGGTCAGACCTGCGATGTCCTAAAAGTGGCGGGGTGTGCAGAAGCTCCTGTGCTTGGAACTAACTGGTAGCCTTGAAGTTCCACTTCTCATTTGAGGGCTCCAATACTGATATGAAGAAAGGAAAGGACGAACTAAAGAAAACTAAAACAATACCGTTGTGGCGTCTTCAGATACCACCATAACAAACGAGCTCGGATGCGTCTTCGGATACCTCACAACAAAAACTACAGAAATGGAAGGGTATTCGGATTCTTTGTCTAAACTAACTAATAAACGCGAATGCCAAAAAAAAATCGTGTCGTGTTAATGCCGAAGTCAAATGAAAAAGGAGAGTAGACCTCAACAAAAAATGTAAGCCAACCAATAAAGACCGAATATCCAAGACCTAAGGTGTACAAAAGACATAATGAGGCTCTGGCCCCCAGGGACACCCCCCAAACTCAAATCCAGATCCAGATCCTAGACTTACGGGTGAAGGGAAATATCCTTCCTAGGAAGGCAAACAAAAAAGAGGGGTCGGAACTCGACTTCTCTACTACCACATGGTCAATCTAAGCGAAGAGGGAGACTATAACAAGAATGCAGGTTTTCTTTTACAAGGAAGAATGAAGGCAGCCAAAGGACTGCCTCTAGACACCCCTGAGAAGCAAGTATTACCCAACAAAACCCATTAGGCCTTAAATAGCACTGTCGCTAACTTGCCACTCCTATAGGTCGAGGTAAAACTGGCATTGGTCCCAATTAGCCAGTTGTCAACTTTAACAAATGGACGCCAATGGCTTTCGGACACCATTAAGCTGGTACTCTTTGCACAGGCGCATGAGGTGCGCGCTTGGGGCCTCATAATGCAAGGGGCCTCAGGATCCCATAAAATATAAACCGAAAACAATGCAATTTTTATTTCCGGAGTAAAAAAACGCCAAACGATAAGTGATTTTCTTCAAAACTTTGATAATTTTGGTTAAAATTGCGATAATTTGGTTAAAATTTGTGCAATTTTTTTAAAATTTTGATGATTTTGTTTTAAACTGCTATAATTATATTTAAATTAGTTAAATTACGATGATTTTTTTATTGAATTTAGGCAATTTTGAGTATAATTACATGGTTTTTGTTAAATTTTCATCAAAGTTCATTTGTTAATCAGCACTCGAATGAATATAATATGTTATATAGCGACGTGTCCGGTAAGGATGTTTCTTCGATGCTTAAAGTGACTTCGTCCACACTTATTTATATTTTTAACTGTGTAAAATCTGACCTTTCACCGGATGTTCACGGACCGGAGTCTTAGCGGTTTAGTAAAATCTTTAATATTGCCCCTAAATTTGTATTTATTTCACATATGGAACAATTAATTTGTCAAAATCGACATTTTTCTTTAACAAAACATCTAAATCAAGACACAATTGTTTTATTCAATAAGTGTTTCCAGTAATAAATTAAATTAATTATGGAATTAACGCTTTCCACTCAATGCGCCATCTACGTTCTCTCGCTGGTCATTTCGAGAACTATAAGGAAATTTCGATTGATTTACATATTTCCCGCGCGTAAACGTCACGTCACGTCACAGTTTTCAGTGATTGGAAGTGGTGGCCGTAAGTCGTCGTTTTTGACAGGTTACTTCGAGCTTTTTCATTCAAATTCAAATTTTTGGTTTGCATTGATTTTGATCAAATTTCAGCGATTTTTTTTATTGTTTTGATTTTTTTATACTACAGAGATTTTGGTTAATTGATAAGCAATTTGGCAATAAGCAAATTTCGTCGAAATTTAAAAAAAAATTATTAAAAATTCAATGATTTTTGTCAAATTTAAAAGGTTTTAGTCTAAATGGTGATGCATTTTGTTTAATTTTTCATAAAATTTTTATATTTTTGTGCATATTGTGTCAATATTAAAATTTAGATGCTATTGGTTTAAAATAATAAAAGATTTATCAAATTAATATAATTTTGGTTTAAAATGCGATGCTTTTGATCATTTTTTTTCCTTATTAGTAAATGAGTAAAAGACTAGTAGTTTGACATTTTAGTTTTTTCATTAAATGTGTTTCTAACATATGTTTCGGCTTGCGCCTGTTGTCTTTGACAACTAGCTTTTACTTATTAATGAATTTTACAAATTAAAATCGACTTTAATCCAATATAATATTAGGAAATAATTAGGGTAGGGGGCCTCAAAGTTGCGCTTGAGGCCTCTCCAGTAATAAATCCTCCACTGCTGGTACTGAGTCGCTTAACTGAACAAAAACCTACACTTAGAGTAGATAGTTGGTGCATTTTCAATACCGAGGAGGATACGAAAGGAGGACTTCTTGTCCTTGGAATAAGAAAAGAGGACGAGGAAGCATTAAAAATTAAGGGTGAGAAGCTGAGCTAAAAATTCATCATTACCATATAAAACTTGTAGTCTCGGAGAAAATGCCCAAATGAAAACGGAGAATGCGGCACGACCTGGACCCTGGACCTAAGCAGGAAACTGGTTCCTTTACCTTAAAGACCCCACCAGAATGGGCATACTGCAATGTAAAGCACTTCAGGGATCAGGGCGGCTGTATTAACCCTCTGCCGCTATCTTGGCGTGATGCAGGATAACAAAGTCATAATCCAGGAACCATCATCATCGAGGGCGGATCCAGGAATTGCCCAAGGGGGGGGGGGGCATTGACCTTTTTTTTTTAGGTCTAAGAAGACTTGAACTAGTATGTCTGCATGCATATTTAATATAATCATAAAAAATCCCCACTACAAAAAATGAGCCAAGGGGGGGGGCATGCCCCCCCGTGGATCCGCCCTTGGGAACCATGGACAATGCAGCTCCAACAATGCACTGTGCAGAGGAAGAAACCAACCTCATTATTAGCTATGACGCCAACTCACATTACATTATGTGGGAAAGAGAAAGAGACAACAATAACAGTAAGGCCTTGCATAAATTTATTATCAGCAACACATGTGCACCATACCACAATGTGAGATATAAAAAAGCATGGGCCTCCCTCTGACAATGAATACAATTGGACTAATGGAAACTGCTCTGTGTAGAGTATGTTAAGAAGAAGACAAAACAGCGGAACACGTGCTAAACACTTGCCCTGCTCTTGCATACAATTGTACTAGTAGAAACTGCTTTGTAGAACATTATGTTAAGAATAAGACGAGACATCAGAACACGTGCTAAACACTTGCCCTGGTCTTGCTAACCTCAGAGATGGAAACTAGTCAAATATGGGCAGTGTTAGCCCCGTGCTTTGCTGTATTTTATCAACCCCCTGGGGTGGCTGGGTGAATGACAGAACGATGAGCAAACGAGCGTGGAGTGGAGCACTTCCTACCGGGAGGACAGAAAGGGCCTAGTGAAGCCTAAGTGCTCTAGCCAAAAGATCACCCTCGAATCTACTTCAAAATGCAGAATCTCCTTAAACAGAGGTTAAGAATTTTCAAATTTTAACCCTCAACAATGACATCAAGTTGGTAAACATTAAAACAAGTTGAGTTACAAAATAAACACAATTTTTTTAATAATTTATTATGAATTAAATAAAAAATAAATACATAACAACAAATAAATATCACAAATATTACACAAATAACATTTCTTCAGATTTATGACTAAGAAGTCTCAAAAAATTTCTTCTTATCCGATAACAATTAACAAAAGTAATGTTTCCAGCGCATAAATACAATTGCAGTTATACATGATAAAAATATCCACTTATATAGACCACCTGTTAGGTACCGAGTAAAATATTTAAAAGCAAATTATAAAATTCTAAAACAAAGTCATACAGTTTTGTAATGTTGTGGGATAATCAGTATGCTGGGCTGATCCTTGAATTTGTTGAGAGGATTGCACAGCTGCCATGGCCATAGATACAGGCGTCGTTGTAGGATGATAAGGAACCTGAAAAATATTTCATTAAAATATTGTACAGCTTGACCAAGTCTTGCTGGCTGACAACTTATAAGTGCGTATAAGTAAGTACTTATAAATAAGTATCTCCCACTTGAAAGTGAGAGTGGTAGCGCTATCTTGAAGCAAAGTACTGTACAGTCTCTGAAAAAGTATTTTTGCGTGGCACAATGCAAAATTTGATACAAAATTTTATTTAAAATATTTTTTCACATGACAATATATACAGGTCAAGCTGTACATATACTTTCACTTTCAAGACGGAACGCGCAAACTTTAACGAGTGATCCGCACGTGAACACCTCGGTGGAGGCACATGATTGGTCATCCGGCAGTGAGCGTTCATAACCGGTTTAAGTTAACAATCGCAGTTCACGTGCATTTGTTTACGTGCGCTCCGTGTTAAAAATATATGATGTATAAGTAATTAATCAAAAATCTTGAAATACACGGATTTACTTTAACGCGATTGAAAAATTCAACCAAAAATTGTTTTTTTGTTATCAGAGGCCATTTTGTATTGACATATACAGGTTTAAAAAATCTTTTCCACCCCAGGTACATTAAAATATTATGGAACAAATCCCGTGTACACGGTTTTTACGCGCTATTTTCGTGAAACCAATTAACAGAGTAAATGGAGCGATTAAAGTACTGTGCTACAAGGTTGGCTTGGACAAATTATAATATTTTAAAGATTTTTCAATGACTTTTCAATAAAACTTTTAAAACTGTACCGTTGTATTATGATGAAATCTGGGATCCAACATCATCGCCGCGGCCACTGCAGCGGCGGTTGACGTTGCAGTTGAATGATTTCCTCGCGCTAACATGTGATGATTAACAACATTATTATGATGTTGTCCGGTTCGTTGATTATGTCCCAAAATTTGATGCTGAATATTATGACTATGATGATGAAAATCTGTCGGGTCTCCGAAATGGTGATAATTTGAGTTCAGGCTTGAAATATTTCCAGCTAAAATCATTTGGGTTTTAAATCGTTTCATTAGCATTTCATATATAATTTACCGCCGGTGGTGGTTGTGTGGTTTTGGTGATGCATTATCAATTCTTGAATATCGGAGCCGATTGGTTGAGTTACCGTTGAAGCAACAGTTGCGTTAGTTGCTGGGAAATTTAAATTGGAAGTTCCGTTATTATTTGTTGAATTTGTTTCTTGTGTCTGCAAATAAATAAATAAAATTAACGCATTAACATTACAGCAAGCAGCACACATCAAAAGCATAAAAGCAAAAAAAATTGTTATTAACAACCAACCAAGCGAACATCAACAAGACCGACGTAGGCAATGGAATATAAGGCGACCTCGGCGACGCGTCCCGCCTCCTTCGAGATGTTCTAAACGTGATCAAGAGCCTGAAGGAGTGCGGCGGTTCTTTGCTGGAGGCGATCTAGAATTACGTGGCCGCTAATTACAAGATGGATGCGGGGAAGGTGTCGCCGATCTTTAGGAAGTACCTGAAGGCTGCCGATAAATCCACCTCCTCGGGGGTGGCGGATAAATCCAACAAGGCGAAGACGTCGGAAGCCGCGACAGGCTTCCGCCCCCGTCCTAGGCAAAAAAAACAACACGGCAAGTCGCACCAAGAAGCCCAAAACCAAAACGCACGAAGACCGCTCCTATCGCCAAAACACGGACGTCAAGAAGATATTCGTGACGACGAAGAAGAATTGAGGTAGCACTTCGCTCAGAACCCGACTGCCACCAGTCGTCGCAGATGACGACTTTTCCGACCTTTCTTAGTTGGTGGACTAATTTTTTAGGTAATTTCTGATAACGAACGAAACGGTAGCTTACTAACTAAAGATCCGTTGTCACGACACACTTCGGCGTGTTGTTGTGACGTCGCTATTTATACTGTCGGTGTACAATCAATTGCAATTGATGAACGAGAAATTCACGGTAAGCGCAAGTGATAGGCTCGCGTTGTGTGATTTAGTAAGGTCTTCGGACCGTTACACGGTGGTGTTTCACGTTTCTACTTTGCCGATTATGCTGGGAAGATCACCAAACTTGATCATTTAAATTAAAGGAAGTAAAAGTAACAACATGGTTAGATAAGTGCCAGCTAAAGACATTGTTAGATTAAGATAGTTGTCTAGCAGCATTTGCGTTAGTTATAAAATTTAACTTGGAAATTCCGTAATTTGTCGACGCTGCATCAACAAATAAATAAGCAAATAGGTTAGAGAAGTGGTAACTAAAGGAAATTATAGGTTAGGTTAAGTTTATACAGCTGTTGCGTTAATTACAAAAAAATTTAAATTGCAAATTCGCTATTTGTCAAAGGTGTTTTTTACAACTACAAATAAACGCCCCGACGTTTGAAAAAATATTAGCACTTGGGGTTCGGAATTTTATGCAGGATGTAGCAAATGTATCCCTCTTCAACATACTGAAATATCAATAAGTTACAAAACGCCTTGACGTCACTAGAATTTTTGGAAACCAACATTGTAAATTTGAGCGTTTTGCATTTTAAGTTTTGAAATTAATTTTGAAAAATTTTATAGCGTTTATCAAATTTATTTACCGGTTGTTTCGTTTGTCTATTCCCAGTCCCATTTGTAGCAGCATTTGTGTTCCTCATTGGTCTCGCCTTATAAGGAACTTTCGCACTGGCATTTTCCCCATGATGCCTTGTAAAATGCTCCTTTAATTTATCACGTCGAGAGCTGGCGTAATCACAATTCGAACATTTAAAAGGTTTTTCTTCCAAATGTATCCGCTCATGCCTCACCAAATGACTTTTTTCCATAAATCCACGCCCACAAACGCCACAAGAATGCGGCCTTAAACCATTATGACTTTTGGCGTGGCTCACTAACTGATTTTTCTTTGACGTGGAATATTTGCAATGTGGGTATGAACATCGATAGATATCTCCTGTAATATATTTTAAAGTAAGTGCGCGCAAGTATGATTAAATTAAATTAATTTTACCCGCATGAATACGTTTGTGAGCTATCATATGGCTTAAAAATTTCGTATGAAATCCGCACGATTCGCAGTTAAGCATTTTTTCGCTTGAATGTGTCAACATGTGCGTTTCTAAATTATGTTTGAACCGAAACGTTTTGGTGCATTGATCGCACTTAAACGTTTTATCGGGTGTGTGGATTTTTAAATGCGATAAATAATTTTGTTTTGTTCGACATTTAAATGAACAAAATGTACATTGATAAACCGAGTCTTCTAAATGCTTTGCTCTATGCGCTATTAATTTTCCTATTTGATCTACCGTTGTATCACCTGAAACATTATTATTAAATCAACGTCGTTCACCTTAAGTATGAAAATGCTTCTATAGTCAAACCTACACTAGAATTATTTTAAACACGGAGCGCACGTAAACAAATGCACGTGACCAGCGATAATACTCAGTTTAGGTTGTCGTTAGTGGACATAATTAGATATGCTTCGAATGGTCAGAAAATAAATGAATACGTTTAAGAACGCCAAAGCGACAAAAACGAGATCATGGAACTCACTGCTCAACACAGATAACAATGCAGAGATGCAATACATCTCCTTCCTACCCAAAGTTCAACCACATCTGGACATGCATCAACCGCAGCACTTGACGATATATAAAAGGTCTGTAGATACATAAAAAACGGTAAATCCTCTGGTATGGAAGCGCTGTCAATAAAAATCCACCTCCGTGAGAGAGGGCATGAGATGAAAATGAGTGACAACCATCTTCTCGAGCAAATCATGTTTTGCGAGCTATTACATGCCGAACGTAAGACTGGTGGCCAAATCCTGCGCTACAAAGGTATCCTGAAAGACCACCTAAGAAAGTGCAATATACAAATTGGAAAGCTACCGCACAAAATCGTAATTGTTGGAGACGTCTGGCCACTAGGATACCGAAAATTACAAACGGCGACGTCTGGAGGTGAATGATTTCGCACATCGAGCGAAAAAATTGATGACATCATCATAAACTATATTAATTGTTTGTTTGTTAGTTGTTTGTAATTTTGTTTGTTGTTAGTTTGTATGTTAGTTTGTTTGTAACTTAGTTTGTTTACTAAATTGTTTCATAGTTTGTTTGTTTGTATGTTAGTTTGTTTGTTTATTTGTTGATTTTTGTTAGTTTGTTTGTTTATTTATCCGTTTGTTTCTGAGTTGCCATTTCTTTATTTGTACATTTGTTGTTAGTAATCTGCCAAATCAATTTTGAAGAAACTTTTATGCCTAGCAAAGTATTTTTAAAAACCAATAGTTGTTGATGTTAATAATTGTCTGGTCAGTGATAAATTATTAAATAGTTTAGTTAGAATTCACAATTAAATTATTAAAAAAAAATTAGCTCTGAAGCCGAAATATTACCAAAATTAAAACTATAAGTTGCAAAATCATTATTCCTTTTAAACTATTTCAAAAATTAAAATATAGCAGCATTTTCATAATATTCGTGACGTAAAAAAATGTATTACAATAATCGCATTTGAATGGGGGTCCTGCAAAATGGCTCTTCATATGGTTTAAATAATCGCCATGATATTGACAAACAAAATTGCAAATTCCACATTTATAAGTGACATCTTTCGAATGACTTAAAGCTAAATGTTGTTCCAATAACAAACTATCGTTTATGTTCGTAAAACAAATTGGACATTTAACACCAACTTTTTCATCCAAATCAGAGTCTACAAATTTCAAATAGTTGGCAACAGGATACAATCAATAATTATGTAACAAACCTTCAATATTTTCAGTTAAATAATCGCTTAGCGTAATTTTTTTATTTTTTTTAACAATTGCTTTTAAAGCCGCGATGCGTAAAGTCGGTTTTAAGCCGGCCATTAAACGCATCAAAAGTTGTTCTTTTCGGTTTTTATTTCTCGCTTTAACAATAATGCAATTATTACTGCTGTCTCGTTCGGAAATCGTTATTTTGTTCTCCATTTTATCAACTATATCATCCGATTTTAACATCTGTAAAAAAAATTATTTGTGGAATTAATTTATGCGATATTTTAAAAGTTGTTAAATTTCCCGCGTTCTGCCTCCCAATCAGATAGCTTATTTCCTGAAATGAGGCAATCTGATTGGTAGGCAAAACGCGGGAAATTTAATAAGTTCGAATTTTGAAACGTTTTTTATTGACCAATTATAAAATTTAAAGTGCGAAAAATTTTCTACCTTTAAAAAATATATATTTGGATCCAAAAAAATAATTCTATAAAATTTAAGAAAAACATTACCTGCTCATATTTAAGATGTAGCATATCATATTTCCCTTTAAAATTTGCCATTAATAAATTATTTTGCATTAAACTATGAAGAAAGTAATATAATGAAAGCTCACTTTTGCTATACAAATCGCACATTTCAATGTGTTTATAAATATCATTGTGATCAATATTATTCCAAGAAATGCAATTTAATAATTTATTTAAATCATTTTCCCTATTTTGAACATTTTTCGAAACCCAATCCGTGATAATTTTCAATAATTTATAAAACGGAACAGAAAACGATTTATTTTTCAAAAACTCCACCAACTCAGCTTGATTCAAATTTAAAATTTCATTACTTTCACAAATTTCTTGTAAATGTGTAGCAATCCAATTCTCAACTAAATTACCTAATTGTTTCAATTTAAATCGTTGCGTTAGATAAAATGTAAATAAACAATTTTCTATGCTTAATTTTGTGCCCAAAAATTCTATACAATATTCAATTATTTTAGTCATTAAAAAATGATCGGCTAACCGAAGTAATTCTTCTACATTTGCATGACTTATTATCACTTTTCCTGTATACATGTAATTGATAACTGTGTTGAAAATATCCACGTCTGATCCGGTTATGGTTAGCTGTTCTCTTGTAATTTTATGATGCTTAAGGATTGAATCGAAATATGGCGAATTACAAGCCAAAACATTTCTATGCGCTTTCACTATTTTGTTGTCAACGAAGAGAGTTATATCACAAAAACTGCTTTTTTGTTTTTGTTCGTATAATTTGTCTAGTAATGTTGATGATATTTCTTCACAAGTAAATATCATGGAAGTTGCACAATTCATTTTTAGCTAAAAAAAATTTTAATATTAAAAAAAAATTCAAATTATTCATAAAAATTTGGTGTGATCTCCATTCGACTTTCCAATGAGCAAAAATAAAACTTTATCTTTTTGGGAAATTAAAAATGAAAATCATTTTGATAAAATTAAAATCAAGATTAAAAGGAGAAATTAGGAGGAAAAAAAGTACAATTTTATAAGTATTGATTAAGAAATGTAATTCTTCTTCAATAAAATATGTTGTACATATAAAAATCATTTTAATAAAATAAAAATCAAGGGCTAAAAGACTAGGGCCAGTTGGAGAGGACCTTAAGAGGAAAAAAAAAATACAATTTTATACTTTGGGAATCTAATTCCTCTTCAATAAGTTGTTTTATATTTTAATAAAATTATTATAAACAAAAATAATTTAATATTAATGAAAGGGAGAAGTAATTTTAACATAAATAAAGGAAAATTATATAAAATTAAGGTTTTTCTAATTTGAGAAAATTTTACTTACGTTATAAATGCTATTCGTATAATTTTAGTTAACCATTTTCTATTCATTTGGTTCATTTTATTTAAGTAAAAATGCAATAAAATTGCATTATTAAAATGCAGTCAAAAATCGAAACTTGCATTGGAACTACCAACATAATTAAAGTGACAGTAGAAATCCCCAACAAAAATAGTTCAAATGAACCACATTTTTTGGAAATATACAGAGAAGCATCAGAGAAGTCAGAAGGGAATGATGACCTCATAGCAGTGGCGTCGCAAGGAGGAGGGGGCTAGGGAAAGTAAGTATCATGCCCCGGGCGCCAGTTATGCTTGCTGCGCGACTGCCTCGTACTTAGAACACTTACAACATTAATAACCCAATCACAGGTAAGCATTCAGTTGATTTTTGTAAAAATTTGGAGAAAATAGTCTATAAATTGAATAATTTTTTGAAATTGAATAAAAAATAAATTAAATATGATATAGGCGATTCAAATTAATTTTTCCCGCCATGTTTTGGGCTAAATATGGGTAAGCGCATTTGTTTACGTTCAATGCAATCATATGATGTGTAAATCCGTACTGTCATGTGTAAA
>JARJDX010115974.1:0-19958 GCA_030264735.1 Gymnusa sp. GC000175 | reverse complement strand
TATCGCCAATAAGTATACAAAATAATTAATTTTGACAGTAAACAACATTTAATATGAAAAAAAATATTCAATTGTTTTTTTCCAAAGCACTCTTGTAATAATCAGATTTAATTTAAATTATCATAATTTTCAGGTGTTTTCCTCATGTTTTTTTAATGCAAGGGTATGAAACTATTATATGGTTGAATTCAGAAAAAAATACTGAATCGAATAAGTAAATAAAAAAAATCGGTCCCCATTTAAAATGAGAAAGTTCCACCCCGTATTTTGAGACTGGTCAAAAAAATTCTTGTTTGGTTCAATAAAGTAGTCCTATAAAATAGATATTGTTTGCTAATTTAACCAACTTCGTAGCTCTTGCGTGTTTACGCATTATTTGTTAACCTTATGTCCTTATGTTATTATTATTATTATTAATAATATTATTATTATTAATATAATTATCGCAGTGTAATGAAGACGCGTTTAATAGGGTAAACTGAGTGTCGCAGATTGTGATTCACACTATTTTTTGTTTATATTCCAAGAATATTTTTTAAATAAATATGTAAAAAATGATTTCTAACAGATAAATAAAATGATTCATAAAAGGATTTAGTCAATTAAATTAACAAAACGTTCCAATTATATAAGTATCTATTGTACTACTTTTGATGAGAAAATGTAATTTATTCAATTTGTTGTAGTTACTGACGCATAATCAACAACAAACTGTGCAATTAACGTTTCTTGAATTGGTAATCATATATATGGTAATTAATTATAAGTATATCCATATTACACCTTTTCCATGATTTTTATTCGATATAATTAAATGGTGATTAAATCATTTTACATAAAAGCTCGCGATGAGTAATAGTTGAGGTTTTGTGCTCGAAAAGCAGGTGGTTTACGAGCAACCAATGCACTAAAGTGCAAGTCGATGTCTTGAGCAGATGGACTTGAAGATGAATTTGATACAAAACATCTGGACAACAAGATGGCGCCAACATTTTGGGCTATTTGGTATAATTATCCCAAAGCGAATAACATCCCTGTAGTTTTTATTTTTAAGTGGTCATGATTTACACAAATTGGACTAAAGCTGAAAGTTCACGACTATTAAAGCCTACCCAAAATAGACTCGGCATAATCACGGAATTAAGTGAATCATGGCATTTTTAGGTTTTGAGGTCTTGGAAATTGAATGGTAAATTTTGCTTTTATTGATTACTTTAATAATGACTGGTTAATTAAGAAATAAATGTGCACGAATAAAATCAGATTTCCTTACTTGTGGAAGGTTTTACCATACGTCAGGTTTCAAAAGGTGGTTACTTAGTCTATTTCGGGATTTCACCTTGACTGTAATGGGCAATAAGTAATTCTTATAACATGCACCATTGGAGTCTCCTTTTACTTTTTTTTAATAATAAAACTTGCCCGGCGAGCTCGGCCAAACAAAATGACAACAGCAATTTAATGGCCTTCGATATTTATTAGTTTCAATTACCTCATTTAAATTATATGTATATACATACACTCCCTTACAGCAAGGTTCATTATATTTTGCGCGAGAGCATTATTTATAAATATACATGATGAAGTATAAATCTTACCAAAGTAAGAACAAAGACAAGATCTGTACATATTATGGAATAACTTTCGTTAACGAATTCATGAACACAGAACCAATTACTCTACAAAAAATCTATATCAAACCATCACGAATTCTGATTGCTGGATTACAACAAAAACTTAATGTATTGTTAAAACTCAGATCCTGTATGATATATTACCACATTTATAAAAAGGATTTGAATACTTATATATGCTTTATATTTATAATGAACTTCCTCCAACAGCAGCTGCAATTGTACATTTATTTTAAGACTTTCATTGTCTACACTTCCAAGACGTTTTGTTGCCAGAATTCAGCTTTGTAATGATTATCAATAAAATCATAAAATTATAATTATAACCTTTATCAACAGCAAATGCGAGTAAATGATGTGGCGATTTATTTTCAAGTGCAGACTGTATTATAATAAATAACAACAAAATTTTTTTTGGAAGCTAAAATGGAAACTTGCGTGATCATGAAATTTCCATTATATGACTAGTTTTACTTATCCTATAAATACATTTCTGTGATATTAAGATTAATGTTCACACAACTATTAAGTATGCAAAAAAAAACCATCCTGATAATTTAAGTCCATTTTCTTTTCGCAACAGCTTGATAGAATTGGAATATTTTGACTTGATTGAATTTATTTATTGCCACTGAATCATGCATACTTTAAGATACAGTACAGATTAATGAAGAAATGAATTTAACAAAAAATTCTAAAATTAAAGATAAAATATTTTATTCATTCACTAATTGCAGAAATATAACCACATAAGACACATCGGGCTAAGGAAATAGTCAAAATGACACAGGCAACAGAATAATTCAAGAAAAAATGCTAATAAGAAATTCAATTTGATAAAAAATGGAAAACGACTACTTACAGTAGATATTGGGGGTGAAATATATTAGAAATGATGATGTATGAAAAAATATGTACGCTGAAAACACAATAACGGACAAAATTGGTATAAGAAAGAGGAAACTAATAGTTCGAACAAGTACTATGGGCCTACACTAACGCCCCCAGAGAATGAACAACTTCTTAGAAAAGAAAACGGGAACGTCTAGCAAGAAGGAATGATAAATTTATTCAAAAGAATACAAGAATACACAATTGCATATGTAAAATCAATATGTAAACAAGGAACCAATACACTTTAGGGATGTAAAATAATATCTCATTTTGATGCACCAAAAATACAAAAGCTTCCATCGCTTTGTTTTGTCGTTTCTATAATACGTTTTTTCAATTTTCTTCAAAAATTAAAGTGTAAGTTTATAGTCAAATTGTGAAAATTTTAGTATGTCGATTTCGTTCAAATTTACATGGGATGTGGTAAAAAATTGTGAAAATTTTAGCATGTCGATTTCGTTCAAATTTTTATGGGATGTAGAAAATTTTTGATGTATGAAAGTTTTGATATACCAAAAACTCAAAAGTTTCAATGCTTCTTTATGTCGTTGCGGTTTTTTGTTACTTTTCTAAAATTTGCCAATTTTCTTTAAGTGTAAAATGAATTTTAATGGCAAATTTTCGTAATTTCAGCCAATCGATTTTGTTTAAATTTTTACAAAACGTAGAAGATTTATCAAACTTTGATATATTTAAACCTTAAAGTTCCAATGCTTCGTTATGTCGCTGCAGATTTTTATGTTGGATTTCAAAAATTTATCAATTTTCTTTGTAAATTAAAATTTAATAACAAATTTTGAAAATTATTATTATTATTACTACTTTTGATATTAAATTGTCTAAAAGTATAATATTATGTCCAAAACTAGCTAAACTTCCTCAATATTACCCAAAAGTGGCAAAAATTATTCAAAAATGGTTAAAATAAGTTAAAATTGTCCAAAAGTAAGGACTTTAAAAGTTAGGTTGCGTTTTATAGAGTTTCGAAGATCATCGCTAAGCAGCGTATCGCTTGACTTCTTTCTTCTTCATAACTACGTAATAAACATAAAAATCTCCCCTACTATAATAAATAATTTAAACTTTCATTCCAATTAATAAAACCCTTGAAACAAAAAAATATATTTTTAGCTTTTTTTTAGATTTAATAAGCAAATTAAGAATGAAATAAAAACTTGCAATCTAATATTATTTTTCGCAATGTTATCAAAATAAATATACCTTAGCTATACATTTATTTTTGCAAATTATAAATGCGTGTATTAAATTTGGCTTTTATAATATCCTTAAATTCCACCGAAATTTCGCAAACAATTCATTCAGTTATATAATTAAATAATAATTCAAATAAATCATGACCATTTCCAAAGATGCGGGAACTTTTGAACCAAGCAATTTAAAATTTTTTAATTCATATGTACAAAGGTCAAAGAGAAAGTTTATTGATGAAAACGCACACTTAATATTTTTGATAATTAGTCTACCAAAAAATGATAATTATTTAATTATGATAAATTGTTTATATAATATTAACTAGAGTGGAAACTTAAGGAAAATATAAAATATTCTTAATTATATTTTTAATTGGCATTCCGACAATCCGACGGTTTTAAATCTTTTTTGTACACCGTCCAGCCATGTACTCTTGGACCGTCCTCTTTTTCGTCTATTAGTTGGTGTCCATCGAAGAATTTGTTTTTATATTCGTTCTTCTTCCATTAGATCTTGAATTCTCTCGTTCCGTATTTTATCCATTCGAGACTTCCAATAGTTCATTTCGGTTGCAAGGAATCTACTTTCTTGTCGTCCATTTAGTTGCCATACTTCACAGTTATACAACACGACACTTCTAAATATGGTGTTATAAATATCTTTTTTTTCGCTTACCTACTGTTCTAGACTACAATACTGAGTTGAGTGTTCCTACAATTTCTTCCCCTAAACATTATCAAATATCTTTGATGACTAAAATGATGTATTCTTAGCTTTGATCACGCTGTTATCATCAATCAACAAGTCTTCTTCTTTTCCGCCTACACACAGGTATTTAGTTGCCTTTATTTTAATAATTAAGCCTGACTTGGTCTTTTTCAATGACTGCCGAATCTTCATTTGGAGCATACACGACAATTATTATGATCTTATAACCTCGATTAGTCAGGTTTATGACAACGATTATTTTATTTATGGCTTTCCAATTTGACATTTTAAATTGCATTTTTTGTTTACGAGAATTGATACTCCTCTAGAGACTCTTATCATTTTGTTGTACACGGCTGAAAATATAAATGTAGTTTCCTATTTGTTCTATTCCGCATCCCTTCTTTCTTGTTTCGGATTAAACCGCTTTATCCCTCTTTATTTGCTCTTTTGCTTGTAAGATATTTTGCATTTTACCTCTATAATCTATAACAAAAATCATATCCGTTTTTCATGCTTGAATCGTCGTCTAAAATTTTCGTCCATATTCCAAAGCAGGGTCTTAAAAGTTTTTGCACTTTACTGTTTACATGTAATTGGTTGCAAGCACATTGCCACAACCTCCAATCTTTTCTTTCCTTTAACCCGTCTGGCAAGGGTGGCCATACCAGTAGTCATACTACCGCCGACATAGCTCTCAGGATCATTTATTAAGATGCTCAACGCTTCCACCACGCCAAGGTAAAACTACGTAGGAAAAAATATTTATAATTATAATTTTATAGGAGTGGTCGTAGCTTAGTTGGGCAATACGTTGCCTACCAAGCTATTGGTCTAGGGTTCAAATCTTTAAAAACTAACATCGGAATTTCATGACCCCTTCCTCCTCGAAACGGGCAATCACCGAGGGTATATGCCCCAGAATAACTTCCCAAATTTTGTGGTTCTGAACCCAGAATAAACTGGAATTCTCTAGCTTTCGTGCAATAGCTGACAAAACGCACAACACGCAAGTAAGCGGCGAAGTCGCCTACTCTCAGTAACGAGTATGACACCACAAGAAGATAATTTTATAAAAATTGAGTTTTATAACTGGTATTAAAAGTTTAAAAACCTTCGTTATCTTGATGGTTATTCAAATAAAGAATCGCGCAGTCTTAATTTACATTTCAAATTATCAATATCCGCTGTTAGAAGAGAGAATAAACAAATATAGTTTGTAGGAAATTTACAAATATAACATGCAATCAGTCTAAAGATTAAAAATTCATCTTTATTTTAAAATGTTCCAATTACATTCCAAAAAAGAGTGTTGTTACCATTGATGGGTGGCAAAATTATCTTTAGTTTATTATAAAGCACGTGCCGCTTGCTCAGATTTATAATTACATTTATCATATTACTTGTATCTTTTTACATGCGTTATGTTTAGTTGATGAAGATGCGCACGAGCGAGCTATGTGATATTTTATAATTTGTTTTGGTTTTTTTTTCAGATTAAAATGAAAATGAATGTTGGAAGACATTGAGAAGCGTGTTCGTTGTAGAACACGCGTGAACCAACCATGTTGAACGCATGGAAAAGAGGTGCCTTAAGATACGAAGAATTAAAATTGAAAATTTTAATTGTTGTATTTATAACGGTGACTTCCTGCCATGCTTGGTTGCCCGATACGTCATCAAAAGTTGTTAATGAAATTGGTCAATTAAAAACATTCAAATTTACTGGAAACTCATCGTATCCGGATCATTTTATAGTCTTGAATCAAGATGAACATTCTGTACTATTAGGCGCTCGTAATAGTGTATATAATTTAAGTGTTTTCGATTTTGTCGAGCGCAAAGATTCGAGAATAGAATGGCGTTCAACGGAAGCCCACTCACAGTTATGCATTTTGAAAGGAAAAACAGAAGATGATTGTCAAAATTATATAAGAATATTAGTATCAACAACACCTGGAATTTATCTTCTTTGTGGAACAAATTCTTACAAACCGCAATGCAGATATTATTCCTTAATTGTAAGTTATTGACAACTTCCTCTCATTTATTATCCAACACAATTGTTTCTTTTAGAACGGGAAATATAAAGTAGAAAGGGAACTTGAAGGCATCGGAGTATGTCCTTATAATCCAGATCATAATAGTACAGCAGTTTACAGCAATGGCCAATTATATTCTGCAACGGTAGCTGATTTTTCCGGAGGAGATCCCCTCATTTATAGAGAACCGCAACGTACAGAACTTTCTGATCTCAAACAATTAAATGGTAAAGAAAATAATAGCTTTGCCTAATGATTATATTTTCACCTCTTTAATTTTTTTGCAGCTCCTAACTTTGTAAGTTCAGTGCCTTATGGTGATTACATATTCTTCTTTTATAGAGAAACGGCGGTTGAATATATTAATTGTGGAAAGGTATGTTTTATCTTGTTAACAATCGTCTTAATTTATAGCTTGTATGCTTTTTCGTAGGTAATTTATTCTCGAGTTGCAAGAGTTTGCAAAGATGATAAAGGTGGCCCACACCAATTTAGAGATAGATGGACATCGTTTTTAAAAACAAGACTCAACTGCTCCGTTCCTGGAGAATACCCATTCTATTTCGACGAAATTCGTAAGTCCAAGTCACAAATCACACGAAATACCTTTAAGTACAACATAAATTCTTTACAGAATCAACAAGTGATATAATAGAAGGAAAATATGGTAGTGATTTAACGTCGCATATAATTTATGGCACTTTAACAACACCAAGTAATGCCATTGGGGGTTCAGCTATATGTGTCTACAATATGAAAGACATTTTACAAGCGTTTGAGGGTAGCTTTAAACAACAAGATGGAATCAACGCAAATTGGTTACCTGTTCCTAAAGAAAAGGTAATTTTAATTAAAAACTATCAAATGCACACCCTACTTTAGATAAAATACTACGAAAATAAAATATACGTAATGTATTATACGTAATATAAAATTATTAATGCAATATAAAATTTGAAATCTAGGTTCCTAATCCAAGACCCGGTCAATGTGTTCGCGATAGCAGAATTCTTCCAGAGAACAATGTGAACTTTGTTAAGACGCACTCCTTAATGGAAAATGCAGTTCCAGCTATGTTTGGAAAACCTATACTGATAAGAGTTAGTTTACAATACAGATTCACATCAATAGCCATTGATGCTCAAGTTCAAACAGTGAATGACGAAGTATTTGATGTTTTGTATGTGGGAACGGGTAATAAATTCAATTTATAACACACAAAGAACATTTTGCATATATTTTTTATTTCTTAGATAACGGAAAAGTTTTAAAGATAGTAAATGTACCAACATTCAATTCAACAGCAAAAGCTGTAGTTATTTCTGAAAACGTTGTACTTCCAAACGGTGCTTCTGTTAGACAATTAAAGACTGCTCCTGGTTATGGAAACGTAATTGTTGTTGGACGTGATGAGGCCAGGTTGGCGAAGATTAGTCACTGTTCGAACATGAGATCCTGCAGGTAAATACAACACATATTTCAACTGTCAGAATAATAATTTTAATTCTTTTTTTTTGCAGAGATTGTATCCAATTGCAAGATCCTCATTGTGCTTGGGATACTAAAATTGAAGCTTGTGTTAGTTTAGATGCAACTACGACAATCAAACGTGCCTTAATTCAAGATATATTAAGAGGTGATGAAGCCAAATGTAGATCTCCAACAACAACAGGTAAGTTTTCAAATCCAGAACGATTTTAAAGTTTTAATTTGGGTGACCAACATTTTCGAGAATCAACCAGGACAGAACAAAAAACGGCGTAACCTTTAATATAAATATAAAAATATAATTTAAATTTAATTTACAACATAATTACTCGTCCACAATAAATTTGGGAAATTTAATGGTTTAATACGTAACTCAATAGTTAGTGTAAAAAACAAAGTTCGTGATTAAACATAATTTTAGAAATAAATGTTTTTTTTTTACATTTAAAATGGGGATCCAGACCAAAGTTAGGCAACCGCCGACCCGCGAAGATGTTAAATGCTGTCCCGTATTGATGGACAAACATGTGTTTACAATTCAAATCTTTCAGATATTGAAAAAAATATATTTTTTTGTTAATTCGTTGAATCTATTCCGGCCGCGTCATGATTTCATATGGCCGTTGACGAAAAAAGAAGCCCGCTCCTGGTCTAGACTAGGTTCAGTTTACAACGTCGTACAATGAACTTCGAGTTAAATCTTGTATTTTGAAAGAATTACATACCGGATGTTTTTCACGATTTAATACTTAATTTCACTTGCTAGAAGAGCTTGTAAAACTATCTAGAGAGGCTTCTACCTTAAAACAATATCATCAATGAAAAGATTTTAGGTGCTATGGAAAACAATAAGTTTGGAAGATTCGCCACAGTTCTAAAAGCGAGCACCTCATGGAGTTTGGCTTGCGACGCGGTTGGGCTTGTGGTTTAGCTTCTTTTATGACTTGAATTAATGTAATTTTTTTCCTAATCTATGTTTCTTAACCTTTTTAAGATCGGTACCTCCTTGCATCTCAAAAAATACGTTCTCGCACACCCTTGTTTAACTTTTTTTAGTGGCTAAGCAAGCAATGGGAGTCCTGGACATCATAGAATCGTTTCATTCGCTCTAAGAGTACCAATTATAATCATTATAGTCATTTTTTCAATTATGCTGCACCTTGCCGTGGTAAATGCGTTTTTTTACATGCAGCAGCACTAGGACGCACAAGTCTGTTTTCTCCCCGTACGCTACGACGTAAATCTTCTCGATTGCTACCTACCCCTTCAAAACTCAAATTGGTTTTCTTTTCTTACAGTCCTTCTCTAGTCTCTAGCATATTGGTCAGAAGGATAAGTTTTCTATGCTTCTAGCAATAGAATTAATTTGATTTCTACCGCCTTAGTACTTCTAAAAGTCATGCAGGCTACTATTTCGCTACTTCCTTAATAAACTCAGTGGGTATTCGATGGCCTCTCTAAGTAGTTTACCAGTTCTTCTAGAAAGTGTAATTATAACCATCGACAAAGTCCAAATTGGCAAATTAAAAAAATCTGCTGAGTTTTTCATTATGAAATCCCGAAAATTATCCGGAGAAAATACGATGCTAGGTTAGTTCTGGGACGTAAATGTGTGGGGCTCTAAGGGTTAAATTTAGTTTCAAAACTGTTAAAGTTGCACGCAAAACAATGGATGACAATGGACATGAAACATTAGAAAATAACTTTTATTAAATTAAAAAAAGGTTAATTAAAAAAAACAACCATTTCGTACATACCACCAATAAAGTCAATTATCAGGGGTAACAATTAATAAACCCTATGCCCTTTAAACTCTATTCCAAAAATATTAAAACCAACGTTAAAGCAAGGGCCAATTACTTTAAAACTCCCACCGGCGCTCAACTGGGTATCACGTATCACAATAGGAACAGTAACCAAAATCTTTAAGTCGATATTCAGACCCCGTTTAGAATATGATAGGATTGTACTAGCAAACTCCAAACCATCAACACTCAAAATTCTAGACGTTGCAGAAAGAACTTCCTAACGATTTATTACCGAGATCCTACAATAAACCAACATAACACCTATCACTACCCTACAAAATTTATAACCAAATCACCCTTCTCAGACATTATCCCTCTTTTACAAACCACTCCTATCATTAATCCTTCGATAAAAACCGTAAAAATAAATAAGAATTTAATTGAAAATAAACGATGACGATTTTTTAAAAGTAATAGGTACTCTTTATATTTTTAACTCTTTTTACCTATACGAGTCAAGATGTAAACATTTAAATATTGTTTCATTTAAAAAATGATGCTTTTCTTGTAAGCAGCTTCCCGTTTAACTTTAATTGCGCAAATAAGGAAAACCAGGATAGTTGGTCACCACTTTTTTAATACTTTGTTGTTATTATTATTTTTATTATTTCATAGAAACAAAGAAAATGTCTCCGAAGATAATTCAGGGTGATATAGATAATGAAATAATGTCTACAATTCAAGAAGATGATAGAAACGATCCGTTAATAAAAACGGGTTTGGATGATGATTGCGAAAATTCCATAGACGGCAATAATATTAACTGTGCTGTTAAACAGAGATTAGTGATTTATACAGCGGAAACTTTGCAAATTTTTGTAGTTGTCGCAGCTGTTGTTTGTTTACTCATTGGGTTTGGCTTTGGATATATTTTTTCTCGGCGATTTCATCCCCCATCGCAATATGCAGACGCGCCCTTCATAGAACAACATAATCGCCTTGAAAGGTTAGTAACTGTTTTATTAAGCCAAATGTTCTTGTTTATTCATTTGAATAACATAAATTTGAGTCACCTCTTAACTAAAGTCAATTTATTCATTTGCAAAAATATTTTTTTTAATTAAAATTTTTTCAATTACAATGTTTTTATTTATTTTTAATTATAATATTTATGTTAAAGTAAACATTTAAAAAAGCTTAAATTTCTCATTAAATTAATTTTGTTTGTTTCAGATTAAACCAGAGTAATTTTTTAGCGCCGCGACCGAATAAGTCGGTCAACCTGAATGTGCCGGTGGTCAATCCGCCCCCGCCACCAAAAAAGGATAATTTAGATGCGAGTAAAGACTTAAATATTGCAAGTGATGGTACTTTACAGAAAATTAAAAAAACTTACATCTAAAGTGCTCCTTTAGTACCTGTTATTAATTAAACTTTTTACCAAATTAAATCAAGTGCATTAATCATATATCAAAGGATGTGACTATCGTGAACTTTATCCTGTACCAATTCTTTATATATGATCAAGTTTTGTGAAAAAAATTAAAAGTGAAGTAATATTTTTTATTGTAAAAAATATGTACATATTAATTTAGTTTATATCATTTACTTCACTTTTAAATTGCGGGGCCATGGGGGGTGTTGAATTACGGAAAAAAGGCAATAAGTATTTTTTGTTTTGCTCTCTTACAGATCATAAATTTTAATTTTTAATTTGTATATTTTTTTTCTAGCTCAATTATAGCATAAAGTTATATTTATGTTATAACTCTATTAATACTTTATTTTATATTTAAAAAAAAGAATCTTTTATTGTGATATATACATACTGTATTATATTAAGGGGGCAATTAATTATTAGCTTCATAACTTCCAATTAATATTTTTTATTTTACAAGCCTCTGATTATTTTATGAATATTTTAGGTAGGCGATGCGCTCTTACTCACATCTACGCCCTGTGGTAATTGGTTGTAGAAAAATTCCCCGCCCACAATTTTCCGCGAAAAGTTTACCGCTAGATAAATTCACCGCGTGCAATAGACCGCACATAATTCACCGCAGGCAAAATTCATCGCCGTTAATTGAAAGTGCATATTAACAACAAATAATAGCCAAATCTTAAAAGGAAATGATGTTTTTACTCAGAATAATAATCTTTGATCTTATCTCTCCGCATTTAGGCAACATAAAGACCGCTACGACCAGTTGTGCTAATACCTTTCTGGATTAAAATTAAGAAGACATCCAAAAATATCCTCTTGGATTAGTAAGTATTAAAAGGGACAGTTTATCCAAAGTTATTATACAAGAACCTTTAATATAATCAATCCTTAGTAACAATCATATTTGAAAAAGTTATGCTGTGAATTGTGTGCGGTGAACTTTCCGCGGTGAATTGTGGTCGGTGAACTTTCCGGACAACGTGGTAATTATAGTAAGTTCTCTCAATTTAGCACAATATTCAATGGAAATTACACATGTTTTGAAGCAAATGAAATTAGAAATTACTTTTTAATGTTTATTTTTGGAAATTATATTTTATCGCCTAAAAATTGTAATTTAAACTTGTCAATTTTCCATCCAATACGCACTATTGTTGTTTTTATGTTGTCTAATATTCTTGATGAATATTATCTATAATTAATTAAGTGTATAAATAAGTGTTAATTATATATCAAAAAGTAAATTTTACTATTTTCTATAATGATGAAAACAAACGAGAAAATTTATTAATTTCTTTCTGATTGGCTGTGATAAAAAATGTATTTTTATAATCTAGATTTTATGGCAAGCGTATCATTTGATTTCTTGTTTCTACAGATGTATTTGTAGCCTCAATTTATGCAGTCAATACAGATTGAATGTTTACTTTAGGTACTGAAAACAAAACGTACAAATCTATTATAGTTTAATAAAATAAGGAAAAGAGACTATATACATTCCATTTCATTATTGTATATTGTATTATTTTATAAGTAATAAAAATATTTAACAGGAAAATTATGATGGTAATAATTAGTATAAATTATAATTAACATTATTACAGAAGGTTACTCTACACATTCACGACGGGTGAGTGACTTTTCAATGAAAAACTTATTTTAGAGTAAAAAATGTATTTTATTTCCATACTTGGCCCAGCGAGTTCATGCAAAAAGTAATCTTTGGAAAACTCTTTAAAATATCTTCTTTTTCTTGTTGCCATTACGATCCGCTTGAGGACGTTGGCCTTCTGTCTAATGAGGTTCGCTTATTTGGTTCGGTTCTTCACAGCCCTCTTTCAATTTGACACTCCGAGTATGTGGCGTTGTCCTCCAATCATGATCCTTTTTCCGTTGCCTTGTTCGTTGCCGTTCATTCCCAATCCAATCCGAGGCTTTATTAGCAATTTTCGTGAAAAGTGTTGTGTTCTAGGGTATCGAGCCTTTCGCCCAACCTTCTTTTCGGAGGGCCATTCTCCCGCTCTCGTTTGCCCTGGCCCCTTCTTCCATACGGGTTACTACCGCATCTCCGGAGGGGTTGCTCAGGGTTCCAGTGTTCACCACCTCTTGCGAGGCTTCGTGGAGGTGTGAGTCGGAATTGGGTAGGAGAGACTATGCGACGTTAACTGGATGCAGCGTTGTGTGGTGCGCATGCACTTCCCCGTTTGAACCCCTTTAAAATATCATGGACAGAAATAGTAACCAACAACAAGTACTTAACTGCATAGAGAAGAAAAGTGAACTTTTAAGAACCATCAAAGAAAGAACGTTGCAATATCTTAGTCACATCACAAGAGGCGAGAAATACGAAATCCTTCGAGGGTAAAATCCGTGGCAAAAAGATCTGTGAGCAGACGCCAAAACTCATGACTTAAGGATTTACGCCGTTAATTGGCGGACACACCGAAATTTTTAGAGCGGCGGTATCCCGATTTTTTTTATCACCAATTGGTTCACTCCTCCAAAGGGATCCTACTAGGGGTTTCAACCAGTCCTCATTTTATTACCAATAATATCACTTGCCCAGACCTTGAATTCTTCTTGGTATGCGTTCGCAGATAATCAATTTTATTTCTAAGGGCTGGGCTGCGTTGGCGTACTTTCATACTTCTAATAAACTTTTAACTGGCGAAACTTAAAATTACAATTTAAAACTCTTAATTTTTAATAATTATTGTAGTTGACTGTTCAACCCAAAGTCAAAAGGGCAATTATCGTTTTCTTACAATCTAAACTGCTGAATATGCATGAAATCTATTAGTCTTAGCCACTTAGCCTTCTGAGACATTGACTTTACAGAACATGCTTCTTGTTTTGTGGTTCTACAACCCTTTACGGATTTTGGCCTTCTCAGTAAGTTACCCAAAGCCGCCTTGACTACAGGGCTAAATGTGCTATAGACCCGGGGCGGCAATTTTGGTTGATTTGACGGCCCTTTCCTCTCCCGTGTGTATTCTAATAAAAAGGAGCGCATTATTGTTAGCTGTCCACGGGCACCAAATATCTAACCCCTTATTTCTCCTCCTTTATCAGGCTCGCTACCGGTAACAGATTGAGCTACTCATTCCACCAGAAGGGGAATTGGAAGGAAGAAGATGTCGTGGTTGAGGAACATGAGGCAATGGACGGAACTGAGGACCTTTGGAAGTCTAATTCATACAGCCAGGAATCGTGAATAAATGAGTCATATTGTCGCTAACATTCATTAATGGATAAAGGCATAAGAAGAAGAAGGAGAAGAAGAATCCACCAATGGCCATGCAGCCGGAATTAAAACTGTAAAATTAATAAATAGTATAAAAAGTATTTTGAACAATAGTTTGAAAAGTCCAAGCTGAAACTAATTAAAACCTAACAGATAATTAGTTTGAGGTAGTCAGCTACCCCAAATAATGTTGAACATGAGTGTTTCTAGTTAATATTTGAAAACATTTTTGATCACTCCAAACTTTTAAATTTTCCAGGCGTTCTATTTCAATTCTTTTTTAAATAAAACTTAAAAAAAATAACTATTTTGTAGTAAAATATGTTAACTTTAATTTGGTTCAATCAGATTTCAATATCTTTAATACTTTTCCAAAAATCATAAAAAAAAGTCACTGTATTGTGGGAAAAATTTAAACTACTCCGCCTATTATATAGGCACCCAACAAAACATTTTAGATGTTTTTATATCGATAAAAAGCGAATCTACATTTAAGGTTTGTTACTTGGATATATATTTTCTGTTGGTATCATTGCTTAAATATTCACTGTTTGTCATCAATCTGTCATTGAACAGTCGCTCTTCTACAATAATTATGTGTTTTAATTAGTCTATGTGTTAACAATGAAGAATATTCTTATCATGCGTGTAAAATGTAAACAATGTGTTTATTAATATGGAATATTGGGATGCGTAAAGTGCAATAATGGAATGGTTACGCAATAACAACTTTATAGGGGCAAACCGTCCAGCTAGGGCTCTGTTAAGTACAGATGAAGAATTTGACCCCACAGCATGTTATGACAGCTTTAAGCAACATTGGCAGCAAGCCCTTAAAATTATCAAACGAAGCCAGGTTAATTCCTTAAAAACAATTTGTTTATATTTTTTTACATATGTTATTTATCACAGCAAATGCCAAGTCAAGATGATGTTTTGGGGGTTGTCAATCACTTAGAACAAATGGTTTCTTTACTTTTATATGATGTCAAAAAAATTGACCAAGTTACGTTGCCAATTTCTACCACTTCGCATTGTTTAGAATATTTAATTACAGAAAATATTTTGGATAAATTATTTGAATGGGGAAAACGAACTGGAAAGTGAGGAATTATGCAAATTAACTTTTTCATTAAAATGTTGTAACTGCTTTTAGATATACAAATGCTGTGCGTTTAGAACAATTAAAATTATATGAAACGCTTGTTGGTCAATCAAGACATTTATTGCTGGTGCATGAGCCGTTCCTACAACCATTATTAAAACTACTTAAATCTTGTCAAAATGAAGTATTTCCTAAACAGATGGAGAAACATTTAGTAAATTTAGTTTATCAGTTGTGTATAGTTTTAATGCAAAATGTTGATTTAGTCGATTTATTCTTTCCTAAAGAAAATGCAGGGAAAAACAGAAAACCAAAAATGTAATACATCATGAACCTTTTTATATAATTTTAATTTGTTTTAACTTGTAGGTTTATTATATTTGCGCTGTTGATACCATTCGTACACAGAGAAGATAATGTAGGAATGCAAGCTCGTGATTCGTTGCTTCTCTGCATGTCACTTTCAAGAAAAAATAATAACATTAGAGAGTATATAGATGAACATTCAAATATATCAGCATTATTAGCATCTGGTTTGGGTGGATTATATTCAGTACTACCACATGCTCTAACTGATATTGCAGTACCCGATTGGCACAGATTAACTCCAGATGATGTTAATGACATAGGAGATTTATCAACATTTGTTACATCTTTAGAATTTACTAATAATGTTTCACAAATGGCCCATCCAGTTATAGTGAAACATTTACAAGATTTTATGTTTATGGGATTTTTAATTCCTGTTTTTGGACCTGCACTTTTACAAAATACAGTTGTTGAACAAATTGCTGTAACAGCTTATTTAGAATTAATGCTGCGAACTGTTACAAATCCTGGATTATTGCAACCTCTATTGAAATTTTTGCTCACCACTGATTATGATGGCCATCGATTATTAGATATTTTAATGAAACGAATTGATTCACCAGATTCTCAATTGAATTTGGTTTCTTTGGCTTTATTTGAAACATTAGTAGATTTAAATTGTGAAGATGTTATGTTAGAACTTGTCTTCCACCATTTACAACCATGCTTACATTTAATGATTTCGCAAAGAAGAACCTTTTTTCCTCTTGACCCACACTGTCAGAGTTTGGAAAAATTTTTAAATTTAGCTCCTAATTGTTGTGAAAGTGGTTTTTTATCACCAAATATTGATGGTCGTACTGTAAATTGGAATCATTATGGAGGTCAGACTAGTCTTTATGGAAATTATCATGCATATTTATGTGATGCCAAGAATAAAATTAACACTTGTCAATTAGCATGTACATCTTGGACTCATTCCTATACAGGGTGTGACAATAATACTTTAGAAAATACAGGTAAATATAAACTGATTAATTAATATATTTTTATTATTAATTAATATATTACATATAATTATTGTTGACATGTTAAACCAGGACAATCATGTGAAATTGACAGTCAAAAACAGGTTATGCCAGTATTCTCCAAACTTTGGTGCCAATTCCTGGGAAGGGTGCCAGAGTGATTCAAGGGGGGGGTGTAGCTTTTATTAAAATAACATTTTTTTTTAAATATTAAGTTTCAAAAATAATTTTGTTAAAATTTTTGTTATTGTTAGAATGTTTCACATTTAATTTTGCCAAATTTGTACAATTTTCATAAATATTTTAAAAAAATTCCTGATTTTGTAAGTTTTTTGCATGTATCTTTAACACCAATTGAACTATTTTAAAGGCAATTGTTTTGGTCATTATAAAAAACCATTTGTGTGGTCTTGATCTGCATGGTTTTTGTTATAAATTATATTGAAAATTTAGGCAACACATAAGTGTATAACCCATGTAAGTTTTTCGCCACATTTTTGTTTCAGAAGAAGGTTCAACTAGTTTACCATCTATAGGAGAAAGTAGTGGATATGAAAGTCTTAAAACAAAAGTAGAAAATCCATTAGAGGACTGTTCTGTACCCATATGGCAGATATCACAAAATGATATCAACAAAGGAGCAAATTTAAGCAACCATTTGTACACTGACAATGAACATTTAAATAATTCAGGAACAGCAGGTCCGTTCCTAACAATTTTATTGGAAAAATTAAAAAACATGTTATCAAATTCATTTTATATAAATTTACATTTAACTGGATTAATATCAAGACTGGCAGTTTATCCACAACCTTTACTAAGAACATATTTATTAGATCATAGCTTGGTTTTACAACCAAATGTGCCATCATTATTTCAAGTAAATAAATAAAATTCTTGATCAAATATTGTAACTAATTTTTAATGCAGATTTTAGGATCTTTAAAGCAACAAATTGATGAATTTATGAATAGTCAACCAGAAAAATTACCCTTAATTCTTCAGGCTAGAAGTTTTTTACTTGAAAGGGAAACACGACTGGTGTATGCTAGAAGAATTGCTTTGGATCGGAACTCTCTAAATTCTACTTCATCAAATAACAGCAATGAAGAGCAGACATTTCAAAGAAACGGTCCTAAACGTCGCAGTTTAACGCAATCAATTTCAGATATATTCGGAAGAAGACAAAGTAATACAGAAACAAATATACAATTGGTGAATCATAATGAAGACACTAAAAAAAATTTGTATCCAAAATTTAACGATGCCCAACGGGTTGCTGTTTGTGCCGTGTTGTTAGATGAATGGGTGAAGGAACTTGCTGCATTAGCACAAGAGCATGCCATTAGCCAGTTAGCAATTTTGTTAAAATAACAAAGTGTTTGCCAAATTACCATTTTCTTATTAATATTTGACAAATATATACCTAAAATTATGTACAGATGCTGTCCACTTTTATGTTCAAATGATATTTTTTAATTGGGCATTTCTTGTACTATGTACAAATAATTTCTCCACATTTGAAAGAAAAAACTTAATTATTACGTACACAAAATTGTCTGTGATCTCTTAAAAAAATAATGAAAATGTTTTTATGATTGTTTTACCATATATAGGTATATCTTGTTTTATTAATTATTTAATTTTTTATGTGAATTCTATCCTTCCATTGATTTATTTATACAATATTATTTTCAATATGTATTATATGTATTATACTATAGAACCGGACTGTTTTTAATTGTGTACTAAATATTAATTAATAAAATTATATAATTTTTAAATAAATATACACCTGTATTTTGTCTAAACTTAAACTTTGAAGCTAAGAATAGTACAAAACATAAAAAAAGGATGGTGCTCAAAACTAAAAACTTTAAATTTTAATATTGTTCCAAACAACATCCACACATAATAAAAAGTGAGCGTGGCGTCCACATATGATAAGAAGTGGGGGTGGCGTGGACAGAAGATAAGAAGTAAAGTAATTTCAAACAACGTCCACATATAAGAAGAAGTGGGCGTGGCGTGTTCATAAGTGTTTGCTCTTTTAGTAAAGTTGTTTCAAACAGCGTCCACATATGATAAGAAATGGGCGTGGCGTCTTCATGTGTGTTTGCTTTTTTAAGTAAATTTGTTCTAAACAACGTCCACATATTATAAGAAATGGGCGTGGCGTCTTCATGTGTGTTTGCTCCTTTAAGTAAAATTGTTTCAAACAACGTCCACATATGATAAGAAATGGGCTTGGCGTTTTCATGTGTTTGCTCTTTTAAGTAAAGTTGTTCCAAACAACGTCCACATATGATAAAAAGTGGGCGACGCGTCTTCATGTGTGTTTGCTCTTTTAAGTAAAGTTGTTCCAAAAAACGTCCACATATCATAAGAAATAGGCGTGGCGTCCTTATGTGTGTTTGCTTTTTTGAGTAAAGTTGTTCCAAACAACGGCCACAGATGAAAGAAGTGGGCGAGGCGTCTTCATGTGTGTTTGCTCTTTTAGGTAAAGTTGTTCCAAACAACGTCCACATATCATAAGAAATGGGCGTGGCGTCTTCATGCTCTTTTGAGTAAAGTTGTTCCAAACAACGTCCACAGATGATAAGAAGTGGGCGACGCGTCTTCATGTGTGTTTGCTCTTTTAAGTAAAGTTGCCCCAAACAACGTCTACATATCATAAGAAATGGGCGAGGCGTCTTCATGTGTATTTGCTCTTTTGAGTAAAGTTGTTCCAAACAACGTCCACAGATGATAAGAAGTAGGCAAGGCGTCTTCATGAGTGTTTGCTCTTTTAGGTAAAGTTGTTCCAAACAACGTCCACATATCATAAGAAATGGGCGTGGCGTCTTCATGTGTGTTTGCTCTTTTGAGTAAAGTTGTTCCAAACAACGTCCACAGATGATAAGAAGTGGGCGAGGCGTCCTCATGTATATTTGCTCCTTTAGGTAACTTTGTTCCAAACAACGTCCACATATGATAAGAAGTGGGACGACGCGTCTTCATATGTGTTTGCTCTTTTGAGTAAAGTTGTTCCAAACAACGTCCGCAGATGAAAGAAGTGGGCGAGGCGTCTTCATGTGTGTTTGCTCTTTTAGGTAAAGTTGT
>JARJDX010115959.1:0-12510 GCA_030264735.1 Gymnusa sp. GC000175 | reverse complement strand
TGTAGATGTGGCGCGTTTTTGTGGGCAAGGTTTCCCAAAAACTATTAAAGATATCACCACAAAAATTCATATTTAAACTTTTAACAAAAATTGGAAGAGCCCAGTTACTTTTGGTGGAAATTGACAAACCGGAGTGGTAGTTTATTGGCAACGTTTTTCTTTTTTTTGCAAATATTTCAAAAACTATCGAGTTTATGGAAAAAACATACAAACATACAAACATTATAAGCACGAATGCGATATCGTGAAACAGTGAGAAGAAGCATAAGTGTCTCTAAATTATATTTTAGTATCCAGCTTATTCGGGATTTTGGGCGTTCGGGATTTTAGTATTCGGGATTTTGGGCCGCACCCAGCTTATACAGTTGGTAGGTGTGATCAATTTCAAAGAATATTAACTACATGGATTTTAATTTTATGCAGTACCTAATCCTCAAACCGTTTTGGGAAATTATACACTGTCATATCTGTTAGTTTGTGTGTATGCTGAGCTTTCTTATTTCTTCTTTAACTGAAGGAATTTGGAGATCTTGCTGTAATCAAATTTGGTAAAAAGGGGTTGACAATTTTTCTAAATATTAAATATAATAGATGCGTAAAAGCCAGAATGTTTTTTTTTATATTTTTGTCCTAATAGCAGTTTTTTGATAATATGTGCTTGGACCGCGTCAGGTATCTAAGTTGTATAAGGGCTTCATCCGCCTGCAGAAGTTACTAGTTTTGATAGTTACTAGTGAGCTCCTGCCCTTTTTATTGATTAAATAAACAGATTTAGTTTTATTAGCTTTAATTCTTCTTTTTTTGGCCAATATTAGATGTTAGGGAGATTTCTACAAGGTAAAAATGATACTAGTTTATGATTTTTCTCAGATGATGTCAATACACTACGCCGAATCACATTTGCTTTTAAGATCGAATGTTTTACCTTATACTCGTATTTAGCATAGAAATATCAAGTTAAAATTAAAATATTTGATTCTTACTAAGATAGAGGTCTCTTATTAGTTGGTATTTATTTCGGCGTATCATATCTTCTCAAACGCTTAAATAAGATCGAGGAATACTGCGGAGCGAAACTTTTTATTCTATTGTTGCATGAACTCAAATATTATGTCTAGAATCAGATTTCTTTCAGTTAGAATTGGCATAAGCTTTTCAAATGGAATTTTTTTAATTAAATAATATTGGACGTAGGTCATTAAATAAAATTTTTAACATATTTTTCGAGTTCTTGTTTGAATGCGACCAACTAGTCGACTATATCCCATTTACGAAGTAAATGAAAGTGTAGCAATTACGAAAAAAAATTAAATCCAGATTTTTGCGGAAATTTCCGCTTTCGTGTATGTCCGTCTGTCTGACAGCTAAACTGGAATTTATATTTAAGCTTTTAACAAAAATTGCGAGGTCCCAGTGACTTTTGGCTGAAATTCACCAACCGGAAGTAGTAGTTTATTGGTGAGGTTTTCGGTTTTTTGCAAATGTTTTAAAAAACTATCAACTTAATAGAAAAAACATAAAAGTACAAACTATTTCAATAAACCATGTTCCTATCTAAATTTTCTTACTTTCGGGTTTAGGTCGCATATTTTTATTGCAATGCTTCCTGCAATGGCGAGCGAAACGTTGGCAACAACCAATAAAAATACGCGACTTAAACCCTAAAGTAAGAAAACTTACATTGACCTCAGTCGCGAAAGTCTAAATTCCATGTTCCAATTATTTTTTTAAATTATAATTTTAAGAACTCATTGTGGTTCGTTGCTAAACAACAAATATGAATTTTTATAGGTTATCTCATTTAAAAAGACGTTTTTGAGGACTTGCAGTTTATTCTGTACTCATCTTCTGTGAAAGTGCTTAAATTGAGTTCGAAGAATACTTTTTCAGATGATATGTTATGCAAGTGCCTGTACTTTTTCCCTGCATTTGGCACACTGCAGGTTTCTAGAAGGGATGGAGACAAGACTAACACTTACATACGCACATCACAATTAACTGAAGCAGAAACATACGACCTAGGTCTCAGTAGGTAGCTAGAAATATATTTTTTACAAATACAGTACTACTGCACTTTTTGATTAAAAGTAAAACCATTTTTTAGATCCAGTAATGTGTCAGAGATCATTACGCTGAATTAAACTTAACTTGTTGACAAAAGATTAAACAGATTTACTACAATTGCAAATTTAGTTAATTAAAAGTTTTGTAATTCTATTAAAGTTACTTCTAAAAATATTTGCTTAATTACATTGTGTATATTTCATCTTATTTGTTTTCAATTTAAATTTTACTTTTAAAAGTTTTGTTATACTTTACAAACTACCTAGAGTTTGTTTTCATTTAACTTATTGGCATGCAATAAATATTTACAAGAAGATATTAATATCATGTATGGTGTTGATATTATACCCGGCGCATGCACCAAATAGTAAATGTATAGTTTAAAGAATTTATTCTTATTTCTACTTATTAATAAGAGCAAAAAATAAAAAGGCAAGGCTTAATATATTATATTAAACATTACACATAATACACAAATAGAGTTTTCAATTTACATTTTATGGTAGCTCGCATTAGGAAAGCCTCTTTTTATTGCAGATTTGAAAATTTTACAAATAACATTTTTTTGCAATCATCGTGGGTAATTGCAAAAAAAAACAAATCTTATGATAATCTCTAACAGCGATTACAGCACTAACTGAGATATTAAAAAAAATTTAAGTAACAAATTGGGGTCCCTTTTTAAGATTTAAGAGTTCCCCCCATTCACGCCCCACCGGGCGTGTGGATCATAGAAAAAATGACAGAATCAAATTTTCTCCTCTCAACTCCCAACTTTTGTCTAAAACATTACTTTATTGGATGGCAATTTCTGGAGATATTTACCTGCTTCAGGTTAATTGCTCCACCCTGTAAAATTTACCAATTTTAAATTAAATTAAGACAAAGTATATACGGTATAAATTAAGACATAACTTAAAGTATGGACGTCATTATTTCACAATATTTTATTTTACACCCTGAATAATAGTTATAGAAGCAAAATAATTTTTGATTATTTCCTATATTCAATATTCTCATTCTCGGAGAGCTTTCGTAAATGACGAATATTCGCTCTTATAAAAAAATTAAAAGTAAAATAATATTAATTGACAAATTAATAAAAATAATTACGAGGCTTATGAATTTAGAGAAAATCCCTGTTAAACAAATAAAGCATCGTTGCAGTTTACTGATAAATAGCAACCACTTTTTTACACTCTACAACAGAGCAGTTTTTCAAAACAGTTTGCCCAACTTATTTAGTGTATACTCACTTTATGTGAAAAATATTACCAAAATGAGTTACTATTTGTCAACCAACAAATGTGCTTTTCATTTCAAGTCTCTTTTTATGCAGAAAAACTTAAATATTCATGAAAAAGAAAACCCTTATTTACTTTTACAAATTCCTTTCATAGAGTGAAGTATTAAATATTTTTTACACTTAATTTGATAAACCTTACAACATATTAATACTCTTCAATCAACAAGCTGTTGTTTTATATTAGTAACTGTTATTCAGTTGGGGAAGAAATATAAATAGTTATATTTACACTATCATGCAATCCATTTCGTCCACTGCTGGATATAGGACTCTTTTAAGGTGCTCCGTTTATCATGACTTGCTTGGGTCCTGTTGCTTGCAATTCTCTTTAGGTCGTCAGTCCAGAAAGTGGATGGTCTTTCTCTGCCACGCTGACTTGTAACCATTATTTTCTAACATAAATCAACTTGTTTTTTTGTATTTTCTAAGACTCTCTGTAATTTTTCCTTATTTACGCCGCCTATGTCTTGTTCATTAGCTTTCTCTAGTTCTTCAATAGTAAACGATTTTTGAATACAAAATTTTTCAAACGGCCAAAGAGATAAAAATCTGATATTGTTAGATCAGTGCTTTTTGAAGGAAATAATCCTTGGGAAATAAGACGATCTCCAAAACATTGTCTTAAATAATGAAGAGCCTGAGGTTGTCCCATAACTCGTCATCGTGCAACTATTTAATAAATGGCTGCAAAATGATGTTGCCATATCTCTCACCATTTATTGTGTTATGAAAAAATATTGGGCCAATAACTCGCCTTCTCGAAGCTACCACACAAACTCCAATTTTGATCGGGTGTAAACTAGTTTCTAGAAAATTATGAGGATTCTCATGGGCTCATGTTCCATAGTTTTAACTATTGACATAATCTGACAATTGGACGACGCTTCCCCAAATATAAAAGTTAGATTAATAAGTTATTGTTCCATAAGAAATACCTATATGAATAAAAAAACAAATATTTAGAATAAGTACACATAAACGTTGAAATCAATATTCGATATGACACACATACCAGTTTGCTCAGATAGTTTTGCGATGGATTTTTGTAGACTTTGTTCCATTCTAGTTTTAATCTTCTACAACTTCTTCTGTTAACAAGCTAGGTCTACCTGTTGACTGACCTTTACAAATGCCATTGCTTGTTTTCAAAGCGATAATCAAGACTTTGATTGTGTTGTACGAAGTTTTCATAATGTAAAATAAAATTTGGGAAAGCTTCAGCAAACTGTGCAATGCAATATTGCAAGGAGTAATTCCATAACCCTCTGCATTTCACATACCACTTCGAAAATGAGCCATAAGAATAAATGCATCTTGTTCACTTCTAAATGACATGCCTCTTATAATCTAAAATTAAAGGTTATGTCAACTTATTTTCAATTGTAAGAAAAACTTACTATCAAGCATCTTAATCGATACCTTGTTTAGCTCTCAAATAAACTTATTTTGTTTGAACGTTATAAATTTGCTTACACAAGTAAAACAAAAATGAACTTTTACTGTTTGTTACAATTAAGGCCAATGAATAAAATATCAAAACATCTGATAAATTGAACAGGATTGCTATCATTAAAATATCAAATGCAGTTTCGGCTGCCTACCTACGCGGTCATGTGGCAATTAATCAATCTCGATGCGTCTGTAAAATAACATTAATGAATAAATATAATAAATAGAAAATTGTTAGTTATTCTGAAAATTATACATAAAAAAGAAAGTCTTTTTGACAAGTAATGGACATGTAGTATTAGCCTGTTTTACCGAAACTAGTTCTTCTTCTTCTTTAAGTGCCCATCCTCCGTGGATGTTGGCTATCACATTGGTTCATAATAATCTATTCACCGCTGTCCTGAATAAGGCTGTTGAAGTCATTCCAGTCCATATACGCAGGTTTCATAGCCACGATATTCTCTCTTTCCTTGCAGGATTAGTTTTAGTAGATCATATTTTTTCTTTCCCATTATGTGTCCAACGTACTCCATTTTCTACGAGTTGTTAAAAATTCTAGCTCTTTGGCGACGCGTTACAATATCATTTCGATTGTGACGTGATGGATCCATGAGATCCTAAGCATGCGTAAATAACACCACATCTGTAATGCATTGATGCGTTTGTAGGAAGCTTCAATAAGGGTCCGAAGCTTCAGCTCGAGTACCAACCATGCCTTTTTGTTGGAGGTATAACTTTGATATTATGGCACTATCTATTCTTTATCATCGATTCCTGTTTTGTCATTTGGCCGGTTGTTTTCTCAGTTAATGTTGAGATTTTAAGACATTGCTAAAACACGTCGATTTTATTTCTAAAGATGACAATGCTGAGGTATAGTTTTACCTATATAGTTTTATTTCTTCAGCACCCAGAGCCACACCCTCAAAAATCTTAAATGGGAAAGGGGGTTAAGTGCCACATTAAATTGAAGCTCTTTGTATCCTCTTCACAGATATGTATTTTATTTTTCCGTTCAAATTTTAGTTGAAACACCATGTATAAAAACTTTTATTGTCTAGCTTATAACACAACAAAATTAATTATTTTTATTACAAATATAAAATATGAAATAAAAAATGATTTGAAGATTTTAATGAAATTATTATTCACCCCGTTCTTTGCTCTAAATAAAATTAATAAAAGGTTTACGTATTTAGAACATTTAATTAAATGTGAATATTTAAATGCCAACGAAATTTGCTGGTAAATTAATGCTTTGTTTTCATTTTACTGCTAAACTAAATGGTGAAATTTATGTATACTTGTGCACATACAATAAAGTCTTTGAGTGATTTAACTACCAGATTACACGCCACTGCAAATCAACTTGCGCATCATACCCGCATTCATTTATAGATTAATATAAATAATATTTACAACATAATTTATAACATTTTTTGCTACATTTATGCGGCAAATGCGAAAAACCTTTTCTCCCAAATAATTAATTAATTGGATTTAAAAGTAATGATGTTAAAACAGGAGTAAACCTTTTTTGTAACATAGGGTTTTTTTAGTTTCCTTAAAATAGATTAGAGGAAAGCTGTCAATCTTATGCTTCATTTGTTCAACTAACTTAACGTACCCATATCAAGATTTCAGATTCTAATGATGCGTTGAGAGCAAGTGGAGAGTATGTTATTGAATCTCAATTAAACAAGACCATTAACTTGTTTGCTGCCCACTAAAACAGATGTTTCCGATATTTATGTGAAAGCACATATAAATCAGTAAATATAGTGTGATTGTTAATTGTTCCACTCCTCAAATGTTGCGTTTATATTTATATTTATGTTAATTATAACAAGTGTAATGTTCAACTATAAGCTATTTCTGTGTATTTTGTTATGTTTATAAAAAAAATAAATCGGATGAAATACCAATGAATATTACAATTAAGGAATGTCTGAAGGATGTGAGAAATCAAACCCTTTATATAACTCTTGTGCCAAGCCCAATTTAATGCAAAAATAGCGTCAACACCTTCAATATAAGCAGATAATCTAGGAGCGATTACTCAACGAAGAAGCCGCTCAAGACGAAATAAAAAGACTATATAGTAATTCTCGAATCGATCACAAACAAACCAAACCAAATCTAAGTTTCGTTTAACACAGAAGAAAAGCCAATGAAACGAAATAAATTTAAAATATAAACAAGGAAAAGTGCGAAAACTAACGTAGGTCCAATAAAAAGCAAATAAGTAACCACCGATGTAGTCGTCTACACTATAATGCATTAAAAAGCAATTAACGAGAAAAACTCAAAATTTAGTAAAAATTTTATATACATGGTGTATACTAAACATGCGGCACAAATTAATGCGGTTGTTTCTTGGACTATTTTAAGGATGATTATGTCTTAGACGATTTTTTAAAAATCGTTTCATTTCGAAGATACAGCGCTAAATTTTTAAGAAAACAATATTTATTACTTTCAAGATTCTTAATAACACGTACTGCCGAAAATGGCTATCCGCTATGACTAATGACTTCAAATGGCCCGCCCAACAGGAAAAAATCCAAGCGATTTAAGTCTGGCGATCGAGCAGGCCATAAGTGAGGTTTACCTCGGCTAATTCAGCGATCTTTGGTACATCCTCTAGAAAGGGAGCAATTCTTCCAAAAATTGTCGATATACCTCGCCGGTAAGACTTTCGGGTAGAAATACCGGCCAAATAAGACAGTCAACTTCAAATGGCCCAACAGGAAAAAAAATCAAGAGATTTAAGTCTGCCGATCGAGCAGGCCATAAGTGAGGTCTACCTCGGCCAATCCAGCGATCTTCATATGTTGCGTTCATAAAATCACGAGCATAAACTACATTACAATCCCCGCTGCTGTTGGTACATTCTCTAGAAATTCAGGGAGTAATTCATCCAAAAATTATCGACATACCTCGACCATTATACCAATTCAATCGTTAAATTTAAATTGATATTAAAAACGATATTCAAGTGCTGCATGCGGATTTTTATCAGCCCAGGCATGGTTATTATGAAAGTTCCTAATTGAATTCCTTGAGAAATTTGCTTTATAGGAAAAAGAATTAGCGTCAGTAGTTGCCGGATTTGAATCAATGTTTACAAAAGCTATTCACAAAATGCAATACGTGGAGAATTATCTACAGGAATACGTTCCTGAATGAGCTGAATAGGGTATGGATACAATATTGGTGCTTCAAAATTTTCCACACCTTCATATTATTAAAATTGAAGATATTTTCCATTTTTCTGGTAGAAGTACCTGGATTTTTATCCACTATACTCAACACATTTTCTTATAATTCTACTATTGTTACTGGTTACTGTGTGTGGCCTATCTGGTCCTCCATTTTATTCAAAATTTAATCAGACCTTTATTTGACAGCCGCAGAAAATCTTACTAAAACAATGGTTTCTTCAGAGGAGGTAGCGAATAAAGTCAAAATTTGCCAACATATTTAGTTTTTATGAATTTTTATAACATCATCATCCGTCCATCCAATGGCGCTACAGCCCATATCGCGTCTCCACAATTCCTCGTCTCCAGAGCAGCCGATGTGCAGCACCAATTTCGTCCAACTTCTAATGCCTTATGAGCACTTTGCGCACCTTATCGTTTTACCGGTTTCTTGGTTTTCCCACCGGTCTTCTATCTTCGAAAGTCCCGATCATAATTTTTTTGGGATTTTATCTGGTTGCTTCCTATGTACATGTCCTGTCTATCGGTGTCTGCCCAGTCCGATATAAGTTGAGAGCCTATATTCATTATATATCTGGTATAATTTATGATTAAATCCATGACCCGTCCTTGCAAACCGGCCCGATTTTTCTCTTGATGATTCTTCGTTCAAAAGAATTTGGTTGGTTAGTAGACTTCTGCGAAAATATTCATAGCATTCTACTGGCTGTATCAGTGATTTACATAGTGCTTCTTGGTCTTCCTGTGGACATATATGGATTTAAATATGGGCTGCAGTACCAAGTATACTCGATTTGCTTGAAGAACTCGTTTGGTTACTTCGCGTTAATCGTTGTTCTAGTTATCTAGAGTCGTGTCCAAGCTATCCACAGTTTACAACTAACAGCTTTGAGCTCTGTTAATCCTTTACGGGCTACGGATCTTCGTGATTATGTCATCAAATTGGTTTTGCGGAGATTGATAGCTAGGCCTACTTTTTCAGCAGCTTTTTGCAACTGAGTATAGCATTTCTTCACTGCTGTTCTAGACAGTCTTATCAAAAACTAAATCGTCCGCGTATTTTGCGATGTGCACGCTCTTATTAACTAGTGTTCAATTCAGATCTGTCGATATTTTCATTATCACACGTGCCATCCTTTATTACTTTGATATCAGCCATATGATCCAATCCATCTCATTTCTTTATCTCGATAATGCTACTGAGAATGTCCATTTTGTAGGCCTGTCTTATCTCCGCCGCATAGTTTGGGATCAAATTATTTTTTTATGTTCGACTGTTTGTAATGCAGCTTGATGTTTTTCTTGGCGAGTAATCTCCATTGTTTTTTTTATTCCATATATTCTTCTCAGACCCGGCGATAGGAACAGGCAAAGCGGGCGGCCGCCTGTAGCGACACTTTTAAGGGGACGGCCGATGGCTCCTGATTTACCTTTTAGAATGTCGAAAAAAAAAACAAAAGGAGAATCTGGACCTTTTTACAAGCAAAGAAAGCAGAGGAACAGCAACGATTACATGGGGCGCTAGAAATTTTTCAGGTAAGTCATTAAAACCAAGAAAGTTGTTCCAATGGTAGCAGATGTTCCAAAAGCAGTAGTGTTTCCTGTGGCTTAAAGTAAAACTGGGAAGCAATCCGCCATTACAATATCATCATCATTAAGCGAGAAGGAGAAAAAAGCCCAAGTTGAAGTGGATATTGAGTTTGATCCTGCAAAATGGCCCAATGTGTTTTCAGATCAAATTCAACAAATAGCGCTTAAAGTGGTCGAGAACGCCGTCCAGACGCTTTTAAAATTTAAGGTCGCGACACTAAATATCGTGAACGGCGCCATCTAGCGGAACACGAAAAGCGTAGTTCGAAAGAGCGTCTCAAACAATTACGGTGCCCAAAATTTTATTTGTTTTTTTTATTATTTAGGGATCGAAATGAATTTTTGAAGTTTTTTTAAAAAAAGGAGGTAAAAAAGTTCTCCGTCGTGATTTAGGCCTGGGGGTATCAAATTTTTTCGACCTCAAAAATCGATAGTAGAATTGCCTAGACCCTGTGCTACGAATAGTATAGCGTCGCGACGCATTTAAAGAAAGCGTCGCAGCGCCATATCTCGAGAACGGCACCACCTAGCAAAATGCGGTTAACGGCATTCGATCGGGCACGCAGAAAAAATTTCTGCCACTTATTTTTAACATTTAGTGGTCGAAAAAATTAAATTTTATTTTTTGGGTCAATTTTTGGCATATAATGAAGAAACGTGCAAACAAAGTTATTAGAGCACATTTTTGAATTTTGTCCCTGTTTGCCGGTTATAATATTTTATCAATTTTTCAAAAATTTTCAGAAAGCCCTGAATAGGGATTGCACGCCACTGCCTTTAAATTTTCTAACTAAATTTGGCATAACTTGACGGATACAAGTTAATTTTATCGAAAAATTTCCTTACACCCCGAAGACGCCTTTATTTACAAACCTCAAAAAAAAATTTCACTCCAAAAAAACGAAATTTTTACAACAGTTTTCTACTCATTTCCTTACCGCGTCCACAGTTTTCTTTAATTTTTTTTATCATACTATGCGCCTTTTAATTCTCTTTCTTTCTATGTACTTAGTTTGTTTCTAATACCTATATTTCGTTCGATAAAAATATTTACATACCAAAAATGGCAGTACGATTAAAATTTTTTGGAAGTAACAAACATGTGTATCTTTTACTCTCTCTCGCTGATGTTGTTTTCCAGATGACTCACTCTTTCACACTCATTGCCATAATTTCATCTAGCCGTTTTTTAAACATTAACATTTTTTATAATAAAATTAAAAATTGCTTCTGAGACGTGTAAATCATTTTCGCTCCACGTAAAAAAATTAAAATCATCCCAGAATAAATAAAATTTATTTGCTTTAGGTGGTAGTTTAAATATTTTAAAAACTATTAAGTCTATAGAAAAAACATAAAAGTACAAAAGAGGTTAGAAGTATATTTAAAAAATATTCTATATTCAATTCTCTTCGTGGACCCTCTGTATATAATCAAATCAAAAATCTCTTTTTAAAATTTTATTGTGATATTTTTATTTGAAAGATTTGCAGTACTTCTAGTAAATGTAATGATTTAGTATACGCATTTTTTTACGTTTTGTATTACTATTTGTATTACAACATGTAGAAACTTTGTGTAGATATAAAACTATAATTTGCGAAGCATTATTTCCATGTATGCAACAGGGTAATGTATTTATGTCATATTGTCAAGAGAATTCTGTAATTCCACGACGGAAAATGTATTAGGTTGTATTTATTTGTTCTAATAAACAACTTTATGTACCTCTTTTTTACTACTTTTGAAATAACCTTCTAAAAGCACATTCTGTGCTTTAAATTGTTTAAACCAATTCCAGCCACTTTAAACCCAAAATTGCATATTCCCAACCAAACAATTCTCAAATGACTGTAAACTGTATCTTCTGAGCGGAAACTCAAATTAGGCTGGACAAAGATGTATGGATCCTCGTATGTCAATTTCAAGCGGACTAAGTGGCTTGTCCTATCTAATATACCTTTCTGCTCTCTGATTTCTGTGAAGATTCCTACATTCACGCTCGACCTCATATCCCGAACACATTTTTTTATTCAAAGCCGTTACAAGAATTTTATTTTTTAATAGAAACTTGTCTTACATTATTTTTACAAAATATTCTGCTTTGTACGAAAAAATAAAAATAAAATATGTATCTACTTTATGAAAGATGTTAAAGATTGTAAGGGAGAGTGCTTTTTTTTCTTTAAATAAATATTTATCTTTAAAAAAAAATAATAAGGGTGATTTGTTAAAAAATAAAAAATGAAGAGCGTAGGGTATTTGCAGTTTGTAATATTTTTTGTTAAAAACGTGGATAATCATTAAGTATATCTTTTTGTTAAAATTTCTCAAGGTCTGTACTTGTATATTTTATTAAGAATATTTCGACAGAAAAATTGCTCTAATAGATTTTACTTTGGCCGTATAATCTCCCATCTCCCTTTAATTAAAAAAAAATTAAATAAGAATAGAGTCCAGATATAATTATTGCTGAGATTCTTAGCAAACAAATATATTTTTTTTAATTAGTAAATAAGTCCACTGGCATTTTTATAAAAACTTTCAGTAGAGAGGACACAGACAGACAGATACATACACAGACGAATTTCAAAACAAGTTTTTTTAAATGAGGGGAGTCGAAAACGGATATTTCCGCAAAAATCTCGATTTCGAAAATTTTCGCAATTACTATACAGTGAAAGCTCCCATAAGCGGACACCGACGGTACCAACATTTTTGTCCGGTTGTGGGAGATGTCCGGTTATAGGAATTTGCGTAAAAAAACAAAAAATAAATATATTTCATTTAACTATTGGTTAACTTGTAATATTAATTAAATACATATATGTACGTACTCTAAACGAAATTTAAAATAGTAGTTTGACGGAATCTTTT
>JARJDX010115945.1:0-12101 GCA_030264735.1 Gymnusa sp. GC000175 | reverse complement strand
TTTGAAATTTATTCGCGTTTCGTTTTATTACTCGTGGTTGAAAAAATATACTCGCGGTACCAAACCTAATCGACTGCTGCCGTGAGAGATTTTTTTTAAGTAAATTGTGTGAGATTTCGCCACGTTTCGCTTTCAGTTAACGCACGAATCTGAAGTGTTGACAGACGTTTTGGATTTTGCATTTTAAAATTTTTTATTAAATCATCAGCGTCCTTATTATCATTTTTATTGACTTTTAATCAAAGCGTGCCGTGTTATTAGCCACTGTTGCCTGTTGAGCTGAGATTGCGACCCGTTGTGGGTTCGATCCCCACGCCAGAGATATTTTATTAAGTAAATTAATTATCATCATCATATAGCACTACAATCCTGGGTGGGTCTTGGCTGACTGCACGACTTTTTTCCAGACGGCACGAAGCATAATAAAAAATTTGGAATGTTTTCCACTCGACTTTCCCGAAACGAAAAAAAAAACTTTACCCAAAAAAAAATATCGTGGATATAAGTTTCTTTATGCAGCAACTTTATTTTATAAACTTTTTTTTAAAATTTAGTCTAAAAATAGATGCAAAATACTAAAAAAATGTAAATTTCTACTGCCCTTTTAACAATTTTATTTAAAAACTATACAGTTCCAAATTCTTAAAATAATCCTAGATATAAATTTACGTGTTGTTAAGAGTATTCGTTTATCCTGTGGAGAGGACACAAAAATGGTGAATATGGGATACACACAGACATACAAACATCTATTATGTCAAAAATGTTTAATTCTGGTTTAAGGACCTTAAAACGTCTTTATCTGATAAAATTAAAAAAAAAATGCACGATTACTACACTTTACTTTTTTGGAAAAGTTAAAATCTGATTAAATATATCTTTATAGAGCTTACCACAAAAGAAAGAATATACCGAACAGTAATACAACCAGTAGTTTTGTATGGGTGTGAAATGTGGGTAATGAACAACGCTGAAGAGAGAAAATTGGAAGTATGGGAAAGGAAAATTTTTAGAAAAATCTATGGAGGAAAAAAGATCGGTGAGACATGGGAAAGAAAAAGAAACAAAGAAATAATGGACCTATACAAACGTCCTCCTATAACAGCAGTTATAAGATCCCAAAGAATTAAATGGCTGGGACATACTTCAAGACTCCCCCACAACAAAGCGACAAAGGTTACCCTAAACAGGGCTGTAACAGGCAAAAAGAAAAAGGGAAGACCCAGGAAAAAATGGATAGAGGCAGTGGAAGAAGACCTTAGAAAATTAAAAGTGCCGAATTGGAAAGAAAAGACAAAAAACCGAAAGAAATGAAAATCAATAGCAAACCAAGCCTTAGGCCTTCACGGCTTGTAGTGCTATAAAATAATAAATAAAATAAGAGCTGAAAGTTATTTTTTTAAGTATAAAGGGCTGCACTCAAAATTTTAGAAAGCAAAAAATGTTCAGTAAACCTAGTGAGGGGTGACGATCAACTGTGTAGCTGGGTAGCCTTAAGCTGGCCATTCACGGTCGTTTCAAATCTAGTGGCGTGGCGCGATATCACTTTAATAGAGTGACCAAGAAAATAATAGTAAAGAGAGGGGTCATTCACGATCGTTTCATTTAGTCCATTACATTACCTTTTACTATTATTTTCTTGGTCACTCCATCACTCCATTAGAGTGATGTCGCGCCACGTCATTTCATTTGGAATAACCGTGAATGGCCAGCATTAGGTCTTTATGCCCATACACAAAAATTTAGGCAGGGATCCTACATACTAGACTCTTAGGGCTCTAGTTGTAAAACCAAATAGGGTTTAGTGAACTGCTAAATTCTTTAAACCCTTTAAATTGCCTGATTCAAAAGGAATTTGCTCGGTGATGTTTATAAAGGTATTAGCCGTTATCTTGGTGTTAGTATTTAGGATTCTTAGAGCCAGTATACCCCTCAAATGAGTCCCGCAATCGGTAACCAGGGTTGCCTTCATCCCAAAATCATGAAAAATAGACCAAAAACTTTTGACCAGTTGGTATTACCATATTTCTTCTTAACTGTATAAAGGGACTGGTTGATAGAGATCTCAAGAAAGAAATTCTTTGCATTAGATTTCTAGATGCGTCTCAATATATGCACAGGGATAATAAATCCACAGAAATCGCTCAATAATATTTGGTGATTACCTTAATTTTACATATAAAAGAAGATATGCTTTAACATGGTATCTCTAAAACGCTCATAGACTGGACCAAAAATATACTGGCGGAAAGAATACTTAAGATCTAACACGGATTTAAGCTTTAAGTGATGACAAGTGGGCAAGTAGGGGTTGTCCTCAGGGTGGAGTACTTTTCTTACTCTTGTGGAGTCTTATTGTGAATAACCTTCTAGCTGAGCTTCAAAAACTAGGTCTTTATGTATATTGAATTATCAACGACACAGCCATTTTTTTTATGAGCACCAATTGTCAGTAAACTGCAGTCAGCAGATAGGGTTTAAAAAGGGTTTACGAGCCTTTCCAAACTTTATCTGCTGACTGCAGTTTATTAACAATTGGTGCTCACCAAAAGGGCTGCTAAAAGTGAATAACTTTAAAACTCAAATCTTCACAAAAAATATAATCCGGAGCAAATTAACCCCAAAATTGTAAATGAAAATTTTTTTAGTGTTATTGTTGCTATTAAATACCTAAGAGTCATCATTGACTCTAAGCCCAATTAGTCGCACAATTTTGTATAGAAGAAGAGAATGCTTTTTTCGTCGGCATGGACGTGCAGGGTTATTTTATCGATTTATAATACAATACTCATTCCATACTTACTTACGCCACAGTGGTATACACACCGTTCTACTAGAGTCGGATAAGTTTTGTTTAAAAACCAGTTGCTAAGTCTACAAGGTGGCTTTTTTAGAGCTGTAACAGGGGTCAAAAAGATTACTTTAACGGAAGCCCTAGAAATTGCTTTAGAAGTACTGTGGCATGTCGACCTAAATGCTTAAAAAAACACCGGGCTAGGTGCAAGTATTAGGATCTTCAAGAAACTTTTACTTAATTAACCACTTGTCAAAATTCACCGGAAGAACCAGATAGAGCAAAAATTTAGACTCGTTATTCCAAAAAGGAAGGACTGGTCAAATACCAAGCTTAGATTGGATGCGGGAGAAATTTGGTCTACGGATATCTCGGGATTGAATGGTCCTATTTTAAGGAACCTATAAAAATCGCATAATCTAAGCTTTTTGCTTGGAAAGCAGCTCACTGCCTTTCAGGCAAATTTTTTTGTAATTTTAAGGTATAAAGAATTTTACAGATCGTTGTCAGCTTCTTAGGACGCCACTCCTGACATATAGCTTTTTTTCTGCCTGTAATGCTGGCAACTTACATAACATGTGGACCTACAATTTAGCGTGGATTTCTAACCATTTTTCATCTAATTCCGGAACAGAGAAGGTTTTAGCCATGAAACCTCACGCTGGCAAGGCGGGTTAGTGTTGGGCATTTATATATTTAAATAAATATTTTGCATGCTAAGGGGCGCGAACCCACGATCTTGCTCTTAACATCCGGATGCCTAGACCGCTGAGCTACACTGCCACCTTTACAGGTATTGGCCACTTATTATCAGATTCAGATGTATTCTAACGTAGTATAAAAACGCTAGAACAGCTTTCTTCCTAGAAACAAAAGAGTTGTTTTTATCTGATACCCCGCCACTCAGAAAACGAGGGCAACGAAAAGGCTTATTTTTTTGCAGGAAAAGACTCCGAAGGCATTTAAGCATTTTTCCAGGCGTTGGGAGCAGTTGGAAGAATATTTAAAAACCAATTGTAAAAAATCTTACACAGAAGATGGCAAGCTAAAGGCTAATCTTCTCCCGAATAATATACTTAACCAAAAACGGACAAAGGATCTTTTAAATTTAAGCATGGTTAACCTGAGGATGGTAACTGGCCACGTTTGCCTTGATTACTATGTTCGTTGGAGCATTAGCATCAATACCCAGTTAGAAATAAAAACTTAACAAATGCAGTAACTAATTAAGAAACGTACGAGTGGTCTGAAGCACCCTGTATAATTTAATTAAATCAAAGTCAAAATCATTATTATATATGCGCAGATTATGTGTATAATGAGGACAGCACACATTGTATGCTACCATCTGACATTGACCAATAAAAGAATCTGGCAATATTCAAGACATTCCAGCCTGGTAAATTAAGGAACGGACAAGTGGACTGAAACACCCTGTATAATATAATTAAATCAAAGTTAAAATCATTATTATATATGTGCAGATTATGTGGGCAAGGAGGACAGCACACATTGTATGCTACCGTCTGGCGGTCAATAAACGTCTTCAAAATCTGCTAATATTAGAAACATGACTGTGGCCAGCCTGGTAAATCTTTTAAAAAACACCTGGGAGACGTTACACTACCTAGTTCAGGTACAATTTGTTTACCCCGCTGCGCCATCAAACTATTATTAACTATGGGCATTGACCCATAAACGTCTACAAAATCTGGTAATATTAAAAACATGACTGTGGCCAGCCTGGTAAATCTTTTAAAAAACACCTGGCAGACGTTACACTAGCTAGTTCAGGTGCAATTTGTTTACCCTACCGCGCCATCAAACTATTATTAACTATGTAGTGCCCTAGTATTAAATTACCCTCTAAATTAATTTTGTGACATCGTTAATGGGGGAAAGTCATAAGAAAATGCAAATTCCATGCATAAATTTTATGTGCTTAATCCTGTATACAATTATCCGCCATTACATTGTCATTAATTTTTTTTATGTCACTAGATTTAATTTAATGTTGCTTTAAATTGCTTACAAGCTTCCTGAATGTTAATTAAAGATCTACATTTCAATGCTTTGAAATAAATTATATGTAAAATGCACATTAAAGATATTTGGTGATTTCTGCAGTATATTTATTACAAAACAAAAAAAAATTAACGTTGTACTGAGTATAGTTTAATATTATTTACGAAGTAAAAAAAAGTTTAGTAATCGCGAAAATTTTAGAAATCGAATTGTTTACGTAATAATCTGTTGTACACTCCCATTATTCTTAGAAAGTTGTTTTGAAGTGGTGTCTGTCTGTGTGTATGGGTGTCTGTGTCCTCTCTACAAGACTAATCGGTCTTGAAATTCATATTTGAACTTAAAAAAAAATTGGGAGGTCCCAGTGACTTTTAGCTGAAATCCACCAACCGGAAGTGGTAGTTTATAGGTTATGTTTTTCGTTTTTTTGCAAATATTTCAAAAACTGCCAAGTTTATGTGAAAAACATTAGGGTATAAAAGTGGTTAGACACATAGACAGACACAAAAACTTTTAACAAAAATTTGAAGGTCCCAGTGATTTTTGGTTGAAATCCACCAACCAGAAGTGGTAGTTTATTGGTTAGGTTTTTTGTTCATTTGAAAATATTTCAAAAACTATTAAGTTTACAAAAAAAACATAAGGGTACAAAAGTGGTTAGACACACACCCAGACACAAAAACTTTTAACAAAAATTTGGAGGTCCCAGTGACTTTTGGCTGAAATCCGCCAAAAAGAAGTGGTAGTTTATTGGTTAGGTTTCTCGTTTTTTTACAAATATTTTAAAAACTATCAAGTTTATGAAAAAAACATTAGGGCACAAAAGTGGTTAGACACACACACAGACACACAATAGATAGACACACGGACAGACACCACTTCGAAAGCTACTTTTTGTAAATAAGGGTAGCCAAAAACGGATATATTTGCAAAAATCTCGATTTAGAAAATTTTCGCGATTTACTTCGTAAATTAAAGTAAAATTTAAAGGTTTTTCCGGTTTACCCCAAATCCGAATTTCCCAGGAAAATCCCACTAATACAATTATTAACACATTTAATGTAAATATCTGATTTGTGTTGTAGCACATTGCAATGCAGCTTAAATTTTATAATGGTATGTGGTAGGAGTTAGAACAATGTTTCTCAACCGGGGTCTCCTCTATGAGCCCGGGTACTAGCAACAAGAGTACAACAGACTTTCTCTTTAAAATGGCGAACTTTAGTTTTTATATTCCTTTTTAATTTATAATAATGTTTGTAATTCCACAGACTTTAATTGTATATTTTATTCATATTATACCATATTTTTGGAAGTACTTAAGAAAAAGTTAACTTGATAACTAACGTAGTTAGTAAAAGGAAAAAGGTTGAAAACCCATAAGTTTTCACCACGCGTCTTAATAGATCAAGGCGTCTATCTAAAGATAGCCAGTTAAAGATAAAATCTTAACAAATGCAGTAACTAATTAAGTGGTCTGAAACACCCTGTATAATAATTAAATTAAAGTCAAAATCATTATTATATACAACTTAAGGTTGACATTAAATTGGTAATAAAGGCATAAGCAATAGTCAGTAGCCCGTTTTAACCTTATTTTAAAATAAAAACAACCACTAACCTAACCTTACATAACCTACAAAAAATACACGCGTTAACATTAAGCTACTAGTGCAGTTTATTTAATGTTGAAGTATGTAATTTGCTAATGCACAAGATAATAAATTACATTTTTCATCAAATCTTTTGTTCCTTTTGACGCTGCTTTTAACTATAAAATATATAATGGATACTAAAACCCTTTCAATTTAAAATGAAGTAAAAGGATCTTTTTTAACAACCTAACTAGTCTTTGTAAACTGCAGTTTTATCCAGAAAGAAATCAACAAATATAACTATTCGCTCTTAAAAGTGTTCAATCTTTAAGGAATGCTTCTTTTTATTCAAACTTTTTTATAAAGTTAGATGCTTTCGTTTCAATGATTTAACTCAGCGATTCTCAACCTGTGGTACGAATACCCCTGGTGGTACGCGGAGGACCAGTTGTGGATGCATCAAAATAATATAGATAATGGCGGAAAACACTATACTTACGTTAAAATTGTCACTACCTTTTACAAAGCTAATTGAAAGATCATATTTTGAATACAGAAAATATAAAAATATGAAATTTGGTAATCAGAACCCCTTTGGGCCCTAAGGGGTTCCCAGAAATTCTTCAGGATCAAGTGTTAGACCAACGGCGGGGAATTTACGGGCCGCGTGAAGTTTTAATCCGGCTCGCGAGAACTTTGGAAGTACTTAATTAACTTTGTTTTATTATGGTTTTTTATATTTTCGGGAAAAAAATATCAGTAACAAAAATGTGTCCTTAGACCAAAATATGTATTATTTACTAATGTATATGCTATAACCTTGTAGTTGAAGTATTAAATAATAAAAAATGTGTCTATTAGATACTACGGCCCGCGGACCAAACGTAAATCTCATTTTGGTCCGTGTTGTACAAAAGTTGCCCACCTCTGTGTTAGAGTGTAAAAAGCTGAAATTAGACTTATGCAACCAACTTTACCCTTTCCTACACATGTCATGTCACTTTGGCTTTTTACTTGATCCAAGACGTTGATTTTTCAACGTCTGTAAGGCATTTCAACCTCCTGTCAAATAGGGAGCCTCCATCTTTAAAAAGTTTGACAGGAGATCACACTAAATTTGATGACATTGCGTTTGTATGTATAATCTGACTTTTTTTGTTTAGAAATCGAAATGTATCTTTAATTTACAATTTTTTCAAGCATCTTTCACCTACATTAAAATATTCAATGCACAGTTTTGACAGAAGACTTGCACGCCAACAGCCGCTATATTGGTCACGTGGTATACTTGAAATGTCTTATTAGTCTATTAGTAAATATCACAATTAGCCATTCCAACCTCACGTCAAGCTATCAGAATGGGGATGCCATCACCCTCCATCTTTAAAAGTTTTGACAAGAGGTCACAAATAATTTGTTGACATTGTGTTTGTATGTATCCGACTTTTTTTATGTACTTAAAAATCGAATTGCACCTATAATTTTTTTATTTATTTAAGTACATTTAAACGTCACCTACATTTAAACATTCAATGCACAGTTTGACAGAAGAGTTTGTGCGCCATCAGCCTCCATATTGGTTACTTGGAAGTTTTCCCGCTTATTTCCGTTTTGTCTGATATTCTGCAAAAGCAAGGAATCAAAGGTTTAGGTGGGTTCTGAACCACTAAATTGGAGAAATTTTTCTGGGATCTTGAATGGATAGAATCTTTACAATAAAACATTTAATATAATAATAAAATACAAAAAATAAAAGCTCTTTATTGACCTAAAAAAAAAAAATTTACAAAAAAGGGAAAATTAAGAAAGTTTTACCCGTTCAATAGTCCTCCTGTATGAAAAAGAAGTGAAAACCGCCATCATTACATTTTGCAATTTGAAGCAACGGTATTTTATTTACAGCGGATTGACAGATTTTTATGGTTTTACCTTTCATTTATGAAGTAAAAGAAACTAACAGATGTCATTATTCGAACTATTGCCAACATACATTTCAACAAAATGAAATTGCAGAGACATACAGCCAACCTGATTAGCTGATAATTTATAAAATATACTCCCGTTATTGTCAACAGTAACAGAAATGTCTTAAAATTTAACAATGAAAACACTTATTTGTCATAAGAGTTCCATACGGAGACAATAAATGTCTACCGACTCGCGTTTGTTCACGATCGACCGCTAGACGGCGTCTCTATTAAAGTTAATTCCCATTTTTTTTAATATAATAATACCTTACTCCTACATGCAAGGGTCCTTTATTAAGTTTGGTAAATTTCCACCCGAGGGCGCCACAATGAACTTTGTGGTTCATAACTTAAAATTATCACTCCTTTGCTTCAAACTTTTAGACTAGGATCCGGAAATCGGTGTAATGCATGTGTTTTATAACGATGAAAAAAGAAAAAAAATCTTCATTGAAAAGAATTAAACACAACTTTAAGTCTTATTTTAAAATTAAAAGTTAGTACCAATAACTCGAAAACAGTACAAGTTGGAAAAATTTTGAGAACCCCTGTTGATTCTTCATAAAAAAGTGCCTCGATAAAGTGCAAACTTAAATTGTGTATTTATTCATTTCAGAAAGTTATAAGCCAAAAACAAAATCGGCAAAATTTAAATTTTCGTTTTATCTAGTTACCTATGCATATTTTCGGAAATACAAATACATCATTAAATTAGACGCAACTTTGCTCTTATTTAACCGACCTAGTATCTTTTACGATTCTTGAGATCGCAATGGTGGGGCTCGAAAAACGGACACCCTGCATATGATGAAAAGGACTCATAAACGCAAAAATAAAATTGCATCAATATCTATTATCAAATGCGATCAAATAATTCTTTTCACTATTAAGTCTAGGGGGGTTTACGTCGTTGTTTACAAATATAGTTAAAGTAATACTCAAGAAAAATCGCGAACTACTGTTCTAGACAATCCGTTTTTTTTTCAACAGCATTTTCGTTTGGTAGTCGTTTGAAGTGAGTAGTCAACAGTTTCCAAAAAATGGACCAATTTGAGTTTTGTGCAGTAATTTTTATCTGATGCTTAAGCCGAGTTGGACAAAGATCATGGGCACCATCGTTGAAAACTGTTTATTTTTAGTTAAACGAATTTAACGTGACCGAACCTTAAGTCGAGGTCCTCGACTGAAGATATAACGCTCTCCGAACGTTCAACTGAAGGCACCACATTAGATAGGGTAAAAATTTCGTTATATTGTTATGGAAGATCGCCGAATCGAAATGTGGGCGATTGCGATGAGTGCATCCAGCATGAAAAATTGGAGATCAAGAATGTGTGTGTCATTCTTGACTTTCGACCGAAAAGTCAGTTTTGCGTCAATTCGTCAATTCGTAGGTTTCGTACACGAAACCTGGGTCCATCGCTTTACGCCGACAAAGACAAAAAGACAGCCAAAGTAATGTACACTGCCGTATAAAAGTGCGCCAAAGAGGGGAAAACTGTTTTGTCGGTTGAAAACATTATGGGCCCAGTTTTTGTGATTTTCAAAATATCGTTTATTTGCAAGGGAGTAAAACCCTCACTTTGCAACGTTTCTAGATCGTTTAAAAACCGAGCTCAAAAACAAACAGCCATGATCGACAAAGAAAAAGTTTTCTCTCATCTCCATCAGTTGTCCCGATCGCCAAAAAAACATTTTTAATATCTTTCATACCTGACTTATTAAATATTATTGGGGTCGTTTACCCCAATAATATTTAAGTAAGACATTGTTTTGTTTTTAATTATTTATTGACTTCATATAGAAGTAAAAACATCTAACAGAACCAATAAGAATCAATACCAAATCCACATAAAAAATAACTTGTTGCGCGAATCGTCATAAAAACATGTCGCTGTATCAGAAATAATTTGATTAATGTTTCCAATATTCTCCACGTCCTTTTTGCGAGGCGTCCAATTTCTTGCAACACTTTCAGGTTCGTTAAATGATTGCATGCCATGCATCAGAAGTTAGTGAAAGTGGGATATTTCACAAATACATTTACACATTCTTTGTATTGGCTACTTGTTGTTCGAAAATATATGCTCCAACGGTAATAGCTTTCCGTTATATCAATTGTTGTCAAATTTATTTAAATTGTAAAGTATAATAGCCAATTTGTATAAATTGAAATAATATGCTCCCGAAGTGTGCGAGCTACAATTTGCACGATGAAAAATGCAATTAGCCCCGCCAGGATTCGAACCCAGATCTTCATATATCAAGTACGGCGTGTTAACCAACTGCACTACAGGCGACTGTGATTTTAATTATGATAAGCGAATTGCTTGTTAATTTTAAGTTTATTTTTTTTAACAAATAAGAGTGAATAAAAAATTCAAAAAAATTGTAATTCATCATTAAAGGCAGTGATTCTCAAAGTGGGGGTCGCGACCCACAAGGGAGTCAAGAAAAATATTTAGGGGGTCACTGAAAAATTGATGACACATCAATTTTTTTTTCAAATATTTTTTAAATTTATTATGGATTCATGTTGGGAATATTAGAAATAAAAAATTGCCATTATAAATATTAAACACAATATAAATATTTTAATACGAGCCTGAATATAACATTTAAAAATTTGTGCGCTATTGGGGAATCCCCCGAGTTACCACTCCCTGCCTAAACTTTCTTCTGAATTTAAATGAACCCCCTCCCTCCGAGATGTTTTTCACACGGGGTCCTTTGAAATTTTTAAGTCAGAAAGGGGGTCGCAGACCAAAAAGTTTAAAAAGCACTGATTTAAGGGACTAACATTTATAGCTAAATAATATTCGATCGAGCCACCACCACACATATTGTACTAATAAAAAATCGGACCGTGTGTGAATTGGGTTGCATATGTAAAAATATAAAATGAATTAATGCAAAGCGCTTCTAGCGAGATTGGAATCATAGTCGCTTGTGGTGTACTTGTTTAACATGCCATACTAGATAAACGGAGACTTGGGTTCAAATCCTGGCGGGGCGAATTGTATTTTTCAAAATATATAAATATTTTCATACGCCTGTTAGGTTAGGTTATGTTAGGTTTATGTTGGGCCCGCAGAATAAAATATTGGATTAGGATAATTTAAGTTAGGTTAGGTTCGTCACTGACGAACGACAAGCGTTCCGGTACTTTTTTTTTAGTCAAACATTACTGCATAAAATTATCCAACTTAATTTTGACTCATGGCGAAAAATGCAAAAAGGGGATCAATTTTATTGAATTTACAGGCGGAGATGCGCTAAGAATCCTAGCGCCGGACTTGTTTATGAAAATCGATAAAAAATATATTTATGATTATTCATCATACCTATAATAAAAAATAATAATATATAAATTGATTTTTTAAATAATTTATTTTCAAAATAAAATATTGTCAGATGATCACGGTTTATGGAAATGAATATGGGACATGCAAATATTGTTGAGATAAATGAGGGCCTTCTGTAACTGTCTGAGCTTGTTTATGTGGAAGTAAATCAGCCTTGTTAAATATCTCTGCATATCCAAGAGCATAAAGGAGCGTCTGTGGAAACATCCGCAGTGGAAGAGCCAGACGTCGAGACGACAAGCGACACGAATCGTGTGTAATCTACCGTGTTTATATTCGAGAGCAGCTGGTTGCTAGACGGGCAGGCGCCCAACTCTTTAAAATTATATTTGACAATGATAAAAAATTAATAATT
>JARJDX010115926.1:0-26368 GCA_030264735.1 Gymnusa sp. GC000175 | reverse complement strand
ACTTATTTTTGTAGATCTTCTATGTTGTTAGCTAGGATTATCGTGTCCTCTGCATACCGCAAATTATTTACCACTACAACAATCACTCCCATGTTTTTGTTGTTAAGCGATTCTCTAAATATCTTCTCCGTATAGAGATTAAAAAGCATTGGAGAAAGAATACAGCCTTGTCGTAATACCAACCAAATTGATCTAAATACAATAATATATACTAGTAACATGGAATGTTTCCACTTACTTAATGGGGACATGTTAAATAAAATAGTATTGTCTCTGCCAAACAAAAGTAGTCCGGACGAAATTGCAATAGATATGTACAAATGAATTTTTAAAGACAGAATCTAAGTTATTAAATATTGTAAATAGTTCATTAGAATTAGGAATTGTTTCTAAAGATTTAAAAATTTCTAGCATCATTCCAATAAGAAAAATATCTAAAACTAAAAAATGTTAAAATTTTAGACCCATAAACACATTACCTGCCATAGCAAAAATGTTAATACAAATTAATATAATTTTTGATTTTGCACCGCGGCAAATGAACTACTGCGGAATGCTTCCGAACGACTGAGACTGCGACTGCGCGCAATTTCTTACTACCATAGCATGGTAGTGTAACTAAACTACCCAAGAGTCAAAATGTCAAAAGCTTACCGTTGTTTTTACTGTTTGTAGTAATTAATTATTTGATTCTGTTCAATTATCAATACAAGTGAAATTAAATATGTTATTGCTAAGGTAAGAAATTTTATGGAAGCAAGTCAGAAGCAGAAAGCAAGAGAAGTCGTCATGTTTATTTACATAAAAAAAATATAAATGTGTTACACACGATATACATTTGTGAAGTTCTTACAAGTGGATGGGTTCCTCCAACCTATAAGTTACTTAGCAGAGAATTATGAAGACCTCGGTGAATGTTAAAAGATTGAAAATTTTAACAGTTTTACTTCTTATGTATTGTTGTTTTTGTTGTGCTAAGCATCCTGCCAATGTCACAGCGAAAAGTAAAGTACAAACAATCGAAAGCATTCGGGGCTATTTTTTAAAAAATGTTGCTGCTAAATTTAGTTTGGAATTTAAAACTACAAGCAATGAGGAAATGGGTATTTCTTATGTACAAGTATACTACACACACTTCCTTTTTTAGATAATTTGTACACATAATAAATATACTTTTAGCAAATGTACAAGAAATTTAAATACACCTTGGCAATTCAAGATGCAGATAAAAAGTTGTCACAAATGACTGGTGAATTAGAAAACAGAATTAACGAAACTCTGGATCTACTGAATCAAACAAAACATATAATTGAGGTCTACCATAAAATGAAACAAAATGTATTTACTTTGCATTCAGTGATTACTCCTTGTAACAAAGAAGAAAATTTGGAAGAATATGAAATTACTAGTACGATGGAAATTAATCCCAAGAATACTTATTCAGAGCAACCCGTCCTTAGCGTTGGTCAAGGTAAGTCGTCAATAATATACCTGTTGGTGAAAATATAATATATTATTAGATATTTTATATTGTATGTGGCAATTTCTTACATTTCTTTAGAAATATAGGAATTATACTTTATTAGAATAAGTATTTTTAATTATTTATGGTCCACTTGGGCCCAGGTCCTGGTGAAATTTTTTGGATCTGCCTGATTTCTAGTAAATAAAGAAAATTTAAATCTAGGTCTAAAAATATGAGATCCAAATGCTATTATTGGGACCTTATCTTTTCTAGTAAATATGTGGCTGGATTTAATCATTTGGATAACTAATTATGTGGGTGGCTTTTCGGTGGTTCATGTTGAATGAATAAGATTAAAAATATTAAAACATTACGTCACAATGGCTATACACCCAAAAAGTTATTGCGAAGAAGAAAAAGCTAAAAAATATTGTTGTTTGTCCTATTGTGACGTAATATTTCAATTTTCTTAACTACTGGGGTTTATTTTATGCATATAAATTCAATAAAATAAAATATTTCCTGATGTACGAAACGATAATGTTCTGATATGTTGGCCAATAAAAACTGCCGCAATGACGAATTTATTCAATTTATCATTACCGTTTTAAAAAACAAAAACTGTATGTATGAAATAAACTTTTATTTGCTTTTAAAAATGAATAATACTTTAAAAAAAGAACATATTTTTAATAGTTAATCGTCCGTCCACTTATTCAATTTAAATAATGTGTCAGACCATAATGGGGTTGCCTGAAATATTCATTTAGTTATTCAATACACAATATTTTTTATTCAAAAATAATCTATCTATCTATCTATCTATAAACAAATAGTAAGTATTTGATCTAAGCGAAGTAATTGTGAAAAATATAAATTATAGTAAATTATTTATCGGTAATTTTTGCCCATCTCTTAATTCTTCTCCATTATGAAAATATTATAATTATTTTTCTAGTCTTGAAAAGTCAGAGAGCAAAATCCAAAAAATTAAAAGGAATATTGAAGCAACAATATTTTCTATCATCTCTGGATGTCGACAGTGACGGAAATGCCGACATGAACAATTGCAATGAGCAAAACCATTCTTTACTTTGGTCCAAATATATAAGCCACATTGAAGAAGAAGAACCCAAAAACGTCATGTTACTTTTAGATCATGGCGGATCTCTGAGCAGGCAACAATTTGTGATCGTAAAAGCCTTAGGTAGCGAAAACAATGAATGAGGTAGCTTGTTTTTTAATTTTCATCTCCAATTTTTTTTAAGCCAAACAAGTTGTATCGGAGTTAAGCGAGAAGGATAAAATTGGGATTCTGGCCTTATCTGATGACACCAATAAACCTTATTTAACCAAGCAGTGTCAAATGCCTAATCAAATATTGCTTTTCAAAGATACGTTTGCCATTTCATCTGCTACGAGACATAACAAGGATATACTAGTGCGTTTCATTGATTCCTTAACCAAAGGAAATGGTGTGCATAATTAATTTTATGCTGATAACATAAAAAAAATTATAAACATTTCAGGTTCGACCAATCATTCGTTAGGTTTTCAACAAGCATTCCAAATTATTAAATCCAGTAACATATCGAGTAATAAAACGGTCATGTTGTTATACATCAGCAGAGGATTATTATCATCTCTGACAGAAGCCAAGACAGTTTTAGAAACAATATTAAACAATATGGATCTGGTTGACAATCGAGTTATTATAAATACCTGTGCTGTTATTGACGGTTACTAAAATTAACGTTTAATGTGATGTTCGAGAAGAATAAATTTGTTGCTTGCAGAATCCAAACCGGTCATGTACGAAACACATTTTTTGCGTGATGTAGCTGAACAAAATTATTCTAAATATAATATCGATTACAATAAACGGAAAATTGTGAAGGGCATTATGTTGTCCGTAAATTCGACTCAAAATGTGGGACTTGCTGTTACCAGATTTTTTTATAGGACACTAAATTCCGAGAGATCTGTGCAATTGGCCAGCACTTTGGAACCGAAATTTTCACTTCCGACATGGGATCCATTTTCACGAGGTTATTATATTGCATTATAATCCTTTGTTAAAATATTATTTATACTCTTCATTGTTCAGATCTTATTATTAGCGCGACAATTCCTTGTGGAGAAAACGGGGATATTGGCATTTTAGGAGTTGATTTATATTTTGCAAATTTGGTAGAAGACATCACTTACTACAGCAATTATTTGGAATATGCCTACGCTTTTATCGTTGACAGCAAAGGTGAGTGTATGTTAAGTTGGAAAGAATTTCAGTTTAAAAATTTTGTCAACCACACAGGAACTGCAATTATGCATCCGTCGTACCCACGACCGTTGGCCATATCCGATCAGCCGTATTATGTAGACATATCAAAATTAGAAAATGTGCCGAGTTTCAATGACTTTCGAAAATTGTTATTGAAAGATCAACAAGGACAGTATAAAGTAAACCAAGGAAATGACACCGTAAGTTAGATTTTCCTGTTGATTTTTGTTCATTTGCCATTAATGGAAATATCCAATTCTATTTCTCTTTCAGTATTTATACAGTTGGAAAAAAATTCTCGGTTTTTACACAATTTGCATTGTGCTTCGTCAGAATAAAGTGGCCCCCAAGAGACCTTATAAAGTTAGTTGGTTTCCGACTTCGGCGGCAAATCAACTGGTACATCATAGATTGGATATTATCCCGGCGTCTAGAATGTGCAAACATTTAAATCAATTGGCAACGTTAGGTAAAGGTGGTAAGTGAAAAAGTAAAAATATTGTTTAATGTGATTGTTTTATCACAGAGGCCGGTTCGTTGTATCTGAGCGCGTCATGTTTCCAGTCACCCACAGCTTACATGCACACATCAAAGTCATCAAATTTTTCTCCACTAATTGTTCAAAAGTGCATGGCGTTTTTAAAGGACAACACCAGATATTTAACAAACCCGGGCCTTCGGGAGGAGATTCGCGATGATGTGGCGACGTTAGCTCATATTTTGGAATACCTTCGAACTCAACATCTTCAAGGACAAAGAGGCAAATATGTAGTTAGAAGATATGTTACGTCTCCTACAGGTGTCCTAGAAATATTTCCAGGGGGAATATTAACTCCAGGATTCGAACCCACCAAAAGGTCTTGGTATTTGCGCGCCACGGAACACAGATTCAAAACTGTACTTACTCCTCCATATCTGGATGCGGGAGGCGCTGGATATATTGTGACGATCGCTTATGCCACCGATCATGCGGTCATTGCGATGGATGTAACGATCGGTTACATTTACAAATTGATGTTGGAACATATGCCGTTTTGCAGTGATAAAAAAATTAAATGTTTTATGATGGATGACCGGGGTTACTTGATCTACCATCCGAATTTAATCGATCCGAACGGTCACGGTCCCATTGAGCAACAACATATTATTCATAAAGAGTCTTTGGTCGCCAACGACATTTTAAATCACAACAATTTTGTTAAAAAAGTCCTTTGTAATAACTATGCGGGGGGTACAATTCAAAGGTATTACATTTTGAACAGCAGCATTGACACTGTACTAGTGAACGCACTTCACGGTGAACACAGTGTCAAATATCAAGTGAGTCCTGTTGATGATACAAACGTCTTTATCGGTTTTATTAATGCAACTGTCGAAGTTGTAGCCACATTCTGTCCATGCAGCATGATTAATAGACTTTGTTTGAATTGTAATCGTATGGAACAGAGAGAGTGCGAGTGTCCGTGCGAATGTCCACTAAATTTGGACAGTTGCATACATCACAACAAAAGCTTTATCGAGAACCCTCTTTGTAGTACAGTGCCTGAACAAAGTTTTTCGATACCCACCGAAATTTATCCCGCTGCTCAGGACGATCTAAAGCCATGTTTGCCCATCGCCTGCGAAGAACTGATTATATACGAATCTTGTTTGGGAGTCATCGGTTGTGAATGGTGTCAGTTGGATGTGGATGGAGAAAGTCTTTTAACCACACCCTTTTGTACATCTATTCAAACTTGTTTTAACGGTATTCTAGGTTCGCCTACACCTTACGGAGATTCAACGCAGCGATCACTAAACTCTGATGATTTATTGATGTCGGGCTACACGCCTATAGGCCCGGTGATCGGTTCCGTTTTAGCCGTTTGTTTGATTTTAATATTTTCATTCATTTGTTACCGTTCGTATACATCACCGATAGTGGAAAGGTTTTATCTTGCTTCGGTACAAGATAATCAGGTGCGCATGAGTGACTTAAATATTAGCGATGATTACCACGAATTGGACGGTCATCAAGATAAGTTATTACAAGATAATAAGAAGATTGAACCTATCTCGCCTTATTGTGTATCGACTGGGTACCGAAGACCAGCCACTGCCGCCGATTCCGACCACGGATATTCTACTATGACTCCTCATGATGAATCCGAACATTTATCCTTTGCTCCGATCGCAATTGACGATGAAGATGACTGCGTATCTGATGCTGCTTCCCTAAACACTTCCATTTCATCTAAGAGACATACTCGTCTTTTAGATAAAAATAAAGCCAAACTCTTATCTACAGATACAGTTCTGCCGAGTAGAAATTGTATCATTGCTCCAGTAACCGTCCACAGAAATATGGAATTTGCACAATAAAATATGCCATGTTCATATTTAATTGTACATTATTCTTTTATGATAGGTTAAGTTCTTCTTGATTAATTAATATACTTTTATTTGTACGTAATTATATTTGGACAAACATTAATTTTCATTTTTAATTAATTGACAATTAAATAACAACAAATTAATTTTTTAGGATCTCAATTGATCATTGTGCCATATATGTTCATGTACTTTTGTTAACAGAATTTTATTTTATGTATGGACAATCATAATATCCATTTGTACCACAATTTATTTTAAAACCTTTCTACTGCATACTAATATAACTATTTTAGTAAATAAAGATATACTTATGTATATGTATATACTCCTATATATACTATAGTACTTTTTCTTTAACCACTTTATAAAATGTAATTTTCTTAAAAGCTACAGAATCAATTTAAAACTCATTCATTTGAAAAATCTGCAGTGATCAGTGGACTGCCAAATATGGAGCACTAGCAGCGCGCAGGATTTAAGTTTATATCCCAATGTATAAATTAATAATAATATATCAGCTCTGTAGCATCTACAAACAAGACACTGAAGATTCGGATGAGAAGGATGCCTCAAAACCATTGGAAGGTATGCAAAATAACAGAATAGAAGTAGATAAGGACGGGTAGAGGAAGCTTTTAAAATCTGAAGAACCGGAAGTCGCCTAGCCCCGACCACCCGACGGCGTCACGAAAAAACTGACGCAAGAAATAACACTCTTCAATAGGTAACGAACACTTGGACAATCTCCGAACAGTGTAAAACCAGTATAACTATCCCCATGTTTGAAAAAGGGACTAAGAGCGATCCCAATAATTAGCGAGGAATTTGCCTATCCCAAAAACTAGCGAGGAATATGCCTACATGCACAACGACCAAGATCCTCCCAGATCGATTGTAAATCAAAGTGGAGTTAAGTAACAAACAAATATTTGAAATATCCATTGAATACAACAAACCAGCTGTATGTTTCATTGACATTACACGAGAAAATTCTGAGGTATTAACCACAAAATCACCAACATAATTAAAGTCCCTATTATAGAAAAGGTTAATGATAGATCAAAGATTAACCGATTAAATACCCTTCAATGTGGACATCAGACAAGGGGATAGTCTAAGGTTTAGACTCGTAAGCCCAACATTTTTCAATACAATAATGGTTGAGATTATCAAAACCAAACCATGAATGTCAGTTATACAATGGGTAACAAACAATTCAGTATTATTATTATTATTATTATTATTATTTATTGTCAATTTCCCTTTACATTCTTTACATAAAGGACCTATAGAAGGCAAAATGACTCGTACATAGGTTGGTACTGGTTGGTACTTAAAGATTAAGACAGAAAATTTATAAAAGTATTATTAGGAGTATTAGATGCTATACATTTTATGTTTTAAACTTTTGTCCAAAATATTTAACAAATTAACAGTTTTTTAAAATATCTCCAAACACCTCTCAACCAATTTTAATTTTTGTGGCAATAAAATGGTTATTTTTTGGCTACAAAATGAGCTCTTTGGTGGTCAATTTGCTTGAAAATAAAGGAAGATACGGGCATTTCTCTTTGCTACGCTATTCATCTTGAATCAAATTCTTGCTTTCACTTTGCTCATTTTGGGGGATAAAAAATGGTGAAAATTAAAAATCGCTTCAAACAACGTTTTCTCCACAACATGAGGGAGAGTGCAGATTACGAATATGAAATGCCTTTTTCTATTTGAGAACATTTTTATTTTTCCCATTTTCATTTGATTACATTACATATCTCATTAAAATAATCTAATAAACTCGCACAGGCGCATTAAACAAAAGGATTAAGGCCGACGGCAGACGCCGATAAAGCGTCGGCAGCGTCCGCAATAGCCGACGCTATCCCAGATGTAAGTTGTGCGTCGTCAAACATGTATCATATTCTGATCATGTTTACTAACGCTGCAAATTTGTTTTTATTCATTATTTGTTGTTAGTGTTATTGTTGACTTAATAATATTGTTAATTTTACTTCCCGGAATCAACAATTTATAGGTGCGGTAAGAAAATATTCCCTTCTCGGGAATTATATAAATTCCTGAATTAAAAAAACGTGTTGCAAATTTCAGCATCAATTGATTAATAATTAGAGTGTGATTTGATTTTATAGTTGACTCACATTGTAAATAATTTGCTTTGGCAAATTGATCAAAGATGAAATTTGTTATGCCTTCATGTGGTTTATACTTGTTTACTAATGAGTGTTTTGACGGTAAACGATTAACTTATTAAATGTGTAGCAAAAACGATTTTTTGACAAAAAATACAATATAGTTTAAAATTTTCAAAATTGTATTCCTTAGTTCGTGCGATTCAGAGCGATTTAAGCTAATTAATATACAATCGGTGCGTAATTTATTTTCATGTAGGTTTTTATTTGAGTAATTTTTTTTTTTTTCGTTGCTACTTCATAGATTATTTTTATATCATATTATACGTGTGGATGTTATGCTTTTGCGTATAGATGTGTATAGTTGAGAGGTGAATATGACATATCGTTTATTGAAACGATAAATGTCGTGCGATACATCCTTTATTTTTATTTATTTAACTAGGAATGGAATGATCCTATTTAAAGTATTTCGCATTTTCTACGTTTTTGCGTCCTCTTATTTTTCAACTATTTTCAAGTGTAAAGTAAATATGTGATTTAAAAATTCGGCCACTATCTCTAACGGCCACAATATTTCTGTAAATGTTTAAGTTTCCGTCGGTGCACAGAATTTAGTATATTTTTGTTTATTGACAACTGCTGTTAATTAATTTTTGCCCGTTTTTAATTGTAATTGTAAAACCAAAACGACCAATTTAATCAACTTATCTGCACATCATTTACTAAAAAGGATTACTTTCTTTGATGGAATACAAACGACTGCCAATGCACGGCGATTCCGGCCCTGGATTTATTTAAAAGAATAACTAATATTTCATTTTTCCTGATTTATAAAACGCTTTAATATAATTTTAAAATTTGAATATAACTTTTGCTGTAAACAATCGTATTAGGTTAAAAATCGATTAGTTATAATACAAAAGAGTAATATTGAAAGTCATAAATCTTAAGCTTCCTTTTCCTCGAACTTCTATCATCCATCAAATTTTATTTTAGTATTATAATGGAAACGAAACATTTTAAATGTATCATTGATTTAATTTAAATTGATTTTTTCTAATAATTCCCATGTATTTGTTAAAATCAATTAAAAAAACGTTTAATCGTTAAAATAGTAATTTAAATAAAAAATGTAGTATGCACTTACAAAAAAAACGAAGTCTTAAATGTGTATGTACATCAATGCTATAAAATCGGCAATAGCATAGAGTCAAAAGTCTAATAAAAATGAGTCGAAGATACTCAGATTTTGTTCAAGACATAACATGGACCAGAAAATATATTGCACAATGCATATCAATGTAACAATCGGAAATATTCATGTATAACTCTTTGCGGATGACCAAATAATATTAGCAGAAGATGCGGAGGACATCGATTATATGACAAGAAAGCTAATTGACGAATTTGAAAATTGAGGATTGAAAGTAAACTCCCAAAATACGCAATACATGGTTGTAGGACCAATGGAAAAAACATAGAAACAGCAAAGGCATCATCAAATGCACATGCGATACGAAGATAAATACTTAGACTTGATGCTCACTTCAGATGGAAAAGATCAAAGGGATATTTTAAACAAAATAAGAACATAAATGGGCGTTAACCAATAAACTTCACTCGATAATATGAATAGAACACAAATAAAAAACGCACACATTCCAATCGATTGTCGAAAGCTGCATAAGGTGCATTTCTAGCAGGATTCGATTCGCGGAGGTAAACTTTTGGCGAAGATGTTGCCAATACACTCCACTTGACCATAGAAATCGAGGATATAATAGAAAGAACAGGCAGAACCCAACTCACGTTAACAAATTCATAGAAATAAACAATTACTCTGTTATGGGTACTCCAAAGAATGGACACCGAACGACTACCAAATAAAGTAATGGCAAAAAAAGGACGCCTAAGAAAGCAGTGGCATAAGGGCACTTTAGAAGCCCCACGTCCGCGGAAACTCAGTAGTTTATGGTGTTTACGCCACCCATGGTTATGGTTACTTTAAACAAATAATTTTAAAACTTTTTATTTAAATAAATTTTAGGACGCAGATATTAAATTAATTTGTATTAGTTGAAGACTAGTAATTTTTTGTGACATTTCACTGTTTTTATTAGGTTTATTTCTAACATGTTTCGGTTTTCACCATTTTCAAAGAACAGTTCTTTGAAAATGGTGAAAACCGAAACATATGTTAGAAATAAATTTAATAAAAACACAAAGTTTATTATTTAAAAATAATAACTTTTGCAGCAAACGTATTGATTAGGTTTTTTATACGGAATTCATTGAAACTAAATATAAAGCCGCTCCATTGTTACCACATCGTGTTATTATTTCACATTTCATAATGGGATAGTTTACGACAAAAGATAAGCAACCATCTTCAATTGTTTCTTTTACATAACACTGTTTGTTTTGGATGTGAAGAGAAACAAAACCACACCAAACAAAACACGAAAGTTCCAGCATATTTAATAAATTTTAGATGTTTCGTTATTTCATTAATACTATGTTACTATTGCAAATTTCGTTTTTGTAAAAATAGAAAAATCTCTTCCAAATGGGCGATACTCGTGTAAAACAATTCGTCATTAGGAAAAACGTAGCGTAAAAGTCGAGTTAAAGTTGTTGACCGAAACTAAAGCACAGACTGGAAGCTCGAGTCCTGGCCCTTTTCTAAACTGAAAAGTTATGGCGTTTTTAGGATTGGGTAATAAATTACGACTGAAAATAAATTGTGTGGACTGCTAGCACATATGTAAGAACGGCGTCAATATAGAATAATGGAATATTTTGAGAAAAACATCATCAATTCAGCTGTGGCCCAGCGAAAACGTTTATGCAAAAAATGAATCAATATGTTTGGCGAAACGTTTAATGTGTGCGCATTTTAAGAAGAAAACGCACAAATATTTTCGACTCCTTTTAAATTATTGAAAATCTTTTAACCTCCCGATAACTATTCAAAATCCACATTAAAACTTTATTTATTTTTTTAACCTTTTTTTAATTTATTTATAGGTGTATTAAAGAACGGGCTTGCATGGTCAAGATTTTTACTTGGCAAGTGTTCAATAGTTAATAGGTGTATCAAGTAACTCATTTTACCCGGATAAATCTATGGAGTATTTATTGATTCAGTTAATTTGATTAATTAATATGTGATAAATAAATTGTTCTAAAAAATGAACATGTTTACATTATTTTGTAATTTATTTAAAATATATTTTAAATTTCAATCAAAATTTTGTGTGCAATTGTGAAACATGTAATGAAATAAATAACTAAATTGCGGATAATATGCGAAATAAAAAGTATTTTGGTGGTGAATGAAAAACCATATTTGCTCAGATCAAATGCTCTCGGCAGAAATCGATCCTGAAATCCGAAGATTAATACGAGCAATTCCCGTAATCCTAATCTTTATTAGGAAATTTATCAGTTCCCACACAATATGCGATTCTTTAAATGAATTTAAAACAAAATACTTTTTTAGTAAACAAAATTTGGTGATAGGTGCTTCTTTATTGCAAGGGGATGAGTTGGGTATGCTATACAGTTTACACCCTCTTGGTTACCATAGCAATTGTAGTACAGCGCTGCCAAATGCGAACGGGACTATGTTGCACCGTGGGCACCGTGGCCAAACGCTTACCCTCTAATCAACTCTAATCTCTTACAGTTGCACCCCGCAGAAGAAGAATTTAAATAAGGGTTGTTAGAACATTCTAATACAAGCAACCATATCCCTACACACTTGTATAAATATCACCCTCAATGACTACTGTTTCAAGTTGAAACTTTTCGCCTTATATTTCTTTACACCCAATTTTTATTCAAGGTTAATTGTAATTAGGGTTTCTTATTATGTATTCCTTTTGCATAATTTTGTATTGTCATTAGTTGAACGTCGAAGCAATAAGAATAATTTGACTAACAAACGTTTGAATATCTAATTAGGGGTTTGGGTAAAGACTGAAGACAAGTTAGTAAATGTATTTATTCCTAAATCGTACATAATGAAAAATTTAAATTTTCATTCTTTCGCACACAACACACATTCTGAAATAAACGCTGACAGTCCTTAAGTCTAAATGTTTTTTCTTTAAAATTTATTTAATTGGCCGTTTGTTTATGAATATTTTGATGTACTTAGGAAGTTTTGTATTTAAATTTCCCTTAAAAATATGAATATTCAGCCATTTTTAAGTGCTCTTCAGCTCAAATTCACAATTTTGCAGCTTGTTAATATTCATTTGCATCTAAAAATTAAGTTAATTTTTTTTATACCTAATAGTTGTGATTTCAAACTTATACTTTTATTAATTTGGTCGTACTTGTCGATAAAAAGTCATGGTTCAGAATTAAAACGAAGCCGAATTAAATTAAAAGAATACCTAAGGTCGGCCCGTAGAGGGAGAACGATTACCTTTGGACAAGGCCTGATGCTGCATACTGCACGTACCGAACCAATTGGATGTAAGAATCTGTCACCTCCAATTATTAATATTAACTTATATGTTTGAAATGATATAATACTACGTTTTGTACAACAGTACATATAGCAATTAATAATTTTTCTTCAAAACAGAAACTAATTCACACTGGTAAGAATGAGTGGGTCCATAAGAAGTTGATGCAAATCGTTATATGAACAACTTTTATTTAGGATATTTTTTATTTTTTTTTCTGCTGGAAAGTCGCGTGGGAAACACTCCAAATGTTTTTATGTTTATTTTTAAAACTTTACGGTTTTTGGCCATTTCAAAAACAAAAATTTTCATTCTTCAATTTGTCATATCTTTGTTATTTTTAACCAAAACAACTGCAAAATTTTGTAAAAGGTGTGTAGCTTTGTTTTTTGTTGTGTTTATGTCACACTATGAAAATAGAATAGTTCAGTGTTCAAAATGGGTCTTTGTATGGCTTTTCTTTTCTACCCTTTTAATTGTTTTCAATTTTCTTTGCTTGAAACCAAAGCATGTTACGGTGGCTTTGGTTCAAATTTTTTTTTTTTTTTACATTATTTGGTTTAAAGTTTTTACTGCAACTACGATTCGTTGGTTAATTATTGAGGATTTGAAAGGAAAAATAATGCAAATTCATTTTGAAATAAGAAATAACAGAGTTGAGGAAATGGATATTTGAATCGGGGAGAACGCATTGTCGTGTTTGAATAATAAACACCGGACTATTTTAAAATTTACATTTTTTATTCATTCATCGGAAATCTTTTGATGATAATAAAATTGATTAGAGAATATATTTAAATAAAACTTTTAAAATTAAGACAAAGCCATCATGTCGACAGAGCATCGTTAATATTTACAAAATCAATTGAGTATATTAATATCTAATTATGTGCATGAAGCTGATATTTTTATTCGAACGTAAATTATGAGCTAATGCATCTAAATCTAAAACTAACTAACAAAAACAGAATTTCTGTACTTCGTTTTCTTTTTTACTTCTTCCTAGAAGAAATATAGTAATCGAACATTTTTTTAAAAGATTTTACAGATGTCGACGTTTTTAGATCCTTTGAACAAGAATTAACCAAATTTGAAATGATATCAGGTTGCGTATGTGTGTAGACATTGTCTTGTGTACTTTCAAAAGGCAAAACGAATATTCGTAACAGACATCAAAACTTTGTGGAAAATACGTTGATATATACTGTTTCTTGAAACCTATTGTTTTAATGGTATATTTTATTCGATCTCATCGCAAGGTTCGGTCTTTTCTTGAGGAATTATATTAATATATTTCCAAAAAAAAGGTTATGAACCGCTATTATCAGATACCGAATGGAAATTGACATTTTCTTCGGATCTGGTGAAACACATAAAAAATTTATATTTTGGTTTGCAGGATGATTTATTTGCCCATTTCAAGGTATTCAGGCAAGGGCAGGCTTCTGTAAGGCCAGGCGGAAGATATTTTTGCTCATTTGTTATGCTCTGCAGAATTGTACCAAGAAGGTAAACCAGTAATTCCTTTCTCATCTTCTTCTTTTTCTTCTACTGTTCACTAGAATTTCTCCCGTTTGTCTTGGATTGTTCGGTTGACAACGAGCACCAGCTCTCGGCCCATCTCTTGGGTGGTCGTCCGTGTAGTCGTTTTTCTCTTGGTCGTCCTTATTTGCAAATGCTAGCTAGTACCATTCTTTCCGCATGTTCGTTTCACTCTCTTTTCTTCGCTTTCCTGGTGCATATTGTACCTTACACCATTCCCTGAGAGATTTGTGAGTCTGTTGATCTATAAAAGTTAATTCTAGTATGGATCATTATTTGTCTGTGTTGTCACTTCAGTCCCAACGTTTAACATTTATACTTGTTGTTGTAAAATAAATATTTATGACAATTAGAATAGTTATTGTGCCAGATAGATTAATAATGCACACGAAACGTAAAATAAATTAAAATTCTATTCGTTACAGTGGCAGAAAAATGTATCGCTTATGAAAGAAATAAAAAAATTTAAATCGATTTTGATGAATATGAAATATGCTGTTTGTAAAATAAAGACATATAAAGGGGCGATATTATTTTGGCGTTCATTCAAAGTCCGCTTTCACCTGAATGGATTTTAATTAAAAAAAATTGTGCGCGACACCCCTTGCGCGCTTAGATTTAGTACGTATTAATGCATTTTGCTACAACAATTCGATTGATTTCTTCCAAACACGACCTTTTAGCGTTTAAAAATATTTTTTTCAGTTCACTTTTTTGTTTGGGTCGTTGCAGGTCTTATATTGTCGAATAAAGTGCTCTGTGACGATCTCAAGAAAAATGATATTCTGAGGCAACCCCAACCAAGATCTTTATATAACTGAGATTCATCGCGACTTTCATTTATATTATAATTTTGATTTTAAATTTATTCAGAAGTTGCTGTAATTATTATAAAAAGAAAATGCAATTTTAAAACAAAAACAAACAAAAAATACTTTTCTTATACGATTATCAACTACATGGAGGAAAACTACAAGAAAAACCAATAGTCATTCTACAAAACAATAAAAAAGCTGTAAAAAAACAAAAACAAGCAGATCTAACACTATTAAGACATTCTAAATGAAGAAACAGAGATAATTGAAAGGTGGAAGGAACACTTTAAAGAGCTACTGAAGAAAGGTCAGGACAACAGCAGGAAGAAGAAGTTATTAACAAAAAATCGAAAATGACTGGGGGAAATCTCCTCTCCGAGACCCGATAACACTAAGTCGAAACAAATTAAAAACATGGGTACAGAAGGAGAGAATCGAAGACATACTAAACGAGAACAACAACGGAAAGCAAAAGAAATGGCAACAAATAGAAAACAGAAGAAGAAATTTATAAGGAAAATAAAATAAAAGAAGATTATCTCGATATCCGAAAAAAAACTCGGTAATAGTTTAGAGCGTAAATTATAAATCAGCTAAAAGGGCTGTGATTGTGAGTGTATTTTAAATAATTCAAGTTGATGTGCAGTGGAAAAAACCCAAATTTTAGCCACTAAATTATTTAAAAACTCATTGCGGTTTATAAACCGCTAAATTCTTTACAGCTTCTTTATTTTAAATATTTATAACTTTCAAATTTATCAACGGATATAATGCGTATGGTGTTCTTCAAGCTTGCTTTCACTTACAGCACTTTTGTTTTAATGATCTTATTTTTAGAACAAGTAAATATGATTTTAACATACATAAAAGGCACTCAAACATAAAAAGAACTTTAAAATTTATATGTCGGGAGCTTTTAGCATTTCAAAGGGCCAATTTATACTTTGTGGAATGTGGGAAATACGAATACTCTTTGCCATGTTATTGCTCACAACCAAAATCACCATCTTCCTAGCCAAATTCTTTTTCATTTAGTTCTTTCACCTTTCCTTTAGGTCTTTTACTTTTTAGATCCAAATTGCAGAACAAAAAAAAATGTTTCAGTTGTTCTTTTTAATAATAATACTTTGCAAGTTTCATACGAGCAGAACTAAATAAAATCTAATAGAAATGATTATTGTGAATAACGCGTTGAGAAATGAAACGGAGCAAAAGATTTTAGTGTTCCGTTTCAAATTTTTTCGGCAAAGCTGGAGATCATAATAAACGCAAAACACGTTTTTGTGCAAATAAGTTTCTTTTTCTTTCATTATTTTTTTTTTGATTTCAGGAAAATGTTCGGTAGTAAATTGCGTTCGTGGATGGAAGCTGTACGCCCTAGAAAGAAACAGCAGCGAAAAGAAAAGCAACAAAAAAATCTATCAAGTCCCAATAGTACAATTGCTGCACATTTTAAGACTGTTTCCAATTCACGTTCTTCAGAAAACGAAATGGTAATGAAAAAAAATCTTGAAGTTTCACTTGATTTAAAAATGAAAATAATGAAATTTGTCAACAGGTTGGACAAGTTAATATTTTTTTTATTAAAGTTTTGTTCATTTCAACTGAATATATAATAAATGTAAACGCATCTTTCTTTTGAAATTTGCATATCGGTCAAATATGCTAAACGTTTATATTTTCTTTGATAGTTTTCTTAGATATTTCTAGAAGTCACATTTGGGCCTGTTGGCATATTGAGCAAATTATTAAACGGCGACAGATGGTCAAATTTTTTACCAACATGGCCTATGCCAAAACTAAAAACGTTCTCCGAAAATTTACTGAGATTTTGTAAATAATGTTTAAAAACATTCTGTTTGCGCGAATTGACCAAATAAAATAAAAAATATATGCGGTTTTCATGTGTTTTCATAAGAGCATTATTTCTAACATTCGCATTTATTTCATGTTCACAACAAACAAATATAACCAAGAAAAAATTTATGTGTCATTTTAATTTTAACATTATGGACGTATACGTATACGGGTATGTTGAGAATGAATTAAAGCGCTTAAGGAAATATGGAATCTTCGTGCTACGCAAAACAAATGTTGCTTTTTTAAACGTCAAAATTATATTTTGTGGCCAACATCACTTCCAGCGAATTAATCTATAAAAATCAATCTCTCTAGTAGTAGTACCGTTTTATTTGGGATCCAATTTGAGGAGATTAATGAAACGCTAGTTAATTGAATTCGATTTACAATGTGTCTTAAAGCAAACTGACGCGGGTGTACATAAATATGATTTTTCGTTTTGATAAATCAACATTAGGGTCAAAAGTTCAACAAACACGTAAATTTATTTTACATGCTTGCCCATTACGATTGTTTTAAGTCTGTAAGATTGAATGTAACAATTTATTCTATCATTAATTGCTTTTTGTTTATTTAGTTGAAAGCAATTATCGCTTCGAACGTATGAATGCTATATGTTATATTAAATAATGGTTTTCTCGTTTTAGAGAAACGTGGACAGTAAGTCGATGCAAACAATAGCTAGCCAAGGAGCCCGCTACTCCGGAGCCAATTTATCTTCTCCGGAGTCTGCTTACTCTACAGGATATTCAACCGACGGCACTTCGCCCGGAGCGCCTCCTGAATACTACATAAATATTAGAACTGGTAAATAATAAAATAATTGCGACCAAGCGCGACCCAGCAATTTTAAGTCGATTGAAAAGTAATTGTTTTTGGTTGGCTACTCCTTTCAGTCTAAGAATCTGAATTAAGAGGATAGATAATACAACATTGGGAGTTGGGGATGGGGAGTTTACTTTTATGAATTTCTATTTGATTTATTGTTAGAAAAGTTTGTTTAAATTGCTTTTTTTGACACGTTAGATTTAGATGGGTAAAAATAAAATTTATAGCTTCTGTTAAGTGTTCAAGGGGGCGGATAATTTGGTTGGAGACTTACTATTTCTGACCACACACATACAGCGATCTGACCTTATAGCGGGTGACTTTTTATTTGTGTTACATAGGGACTCGATATTTTACTTCAGAGACAGATAAATGTTCATCGACCAAAAGCGGTAATCGCCTAGATTCTTGTCCACAAGAAGATTCAACTTCTATGCGACCTCTTCCTCTATCATCACGTACTCAACCACCGACGACACGTGATAATTTATCACCTCGGGGGGATGGGGACCGACTCTCCACGGGCAACGTTCATCTTAACGGTGATCGTAGCTCTGTATCAATGGTAAATTGGATTTTCCCTTGCTGTTTGTCCTGCTTATATGTGGATGTCCGGGTTATCTATCCATGTTCGTTTCACACGATTTTAGAATAAAAAGGGATAAAGACTTCGAAAATGCTTTTATCTATTGAACAATCGCGTATAAATCATTTGATTTCTTAGTCAATCACAATATTGTTTTATATTTATGTCACATAATGCAATCATATATTTCTTTAAATATTAAATATAACATAACATTTCGTTCTTAGAACTCGATAGTCGATACTAATTGCATTGGATTGTTTATCCCATTTTATATTAACCCATCGAAAAGCTTGTAAGGACGTAAGTGTACACATGGCATGCCCACGAATCGATCGTTACATCGGGAATGTTATTTTAAGGAAACACATTCCAGATTGGCGTACAACACCGATTATCCTGCATGTTCCTATATTATTTTCTTGCATGGACATATTTTACCAAAGAGGTACTATAAACCAACTATAATGGAAAGGTTATATTTTCATTTTCTCTCATCTCTCAACTCTTTTTCAGACTCCAGATTACGGCAGTAATAAAAATACACCGACACGTACGGACTTAACTGTTCAAAATAATCCGAAAGTGTCGAACGGAGGAGGAGTAGGAGTAACAACAAGACTCACTGAGGTAGTAGTAAATTCCGGCATTACATCGCCCAGACAGCGTAATCGTATACGAACAAACCCGTGGGTCCCTGGAAATAACTTAAGTCCCGGCAACAGTTGCCTAGGTCTGCATACCCGTCAGGACCTACCCACCCCGACAAGAGCCAGTTTAATAAATAGCCCGTAAGTCCTCTTGTTCCAATATATCTTAATTGGCGTTGCTTCTTCCCCCCGCACTTGTTATAATTATGTCGATAATAATATGTTGCAGAATCCCTGTGCGGTATTTAAGTCCAACTGTTCCTTGTAGCCCCGTTAATAGAGCGCCCCGGTGCGATTCTCTCTCATCATCTTCTTGCTCGTCTTTAAGTGCAGCGAGCTTAAATTGGGATGCAAGTCTTGTAAGGGGAGGCCCGGGATCTAATTCAGCTCTGGTTCCTGGGCCGGGCCGTAGTCCTCGCATCCATTCGGCAAGTGATGACGAGGATGACTGCACCTTGAATGAAATGATGGGGAAATATGACGAAAGTTATGTTTACGAAAAAGAAACCGATATATTAAGTGATAGTGATCCGACCGATTGTGATACCGATATAGATACCGGGCAGGATGGAGGCGACGAGGATGATCCTTTAGAAACGGAATTTGATTTCATAGATAACGGATCGTTTTTGGAATTTAATATTAAAGATGAACGAAATACGGGTCATTGTACTTACTACAATTTTGAGATGCAAAGAAAATGTTCGCGAAAGAGAACGACTCGCAGGTCGCAGAAGGATTCCAATACGATTCTTTCTAAATACGCAGTGGAAAAGCGCAGGAGATCAAGTTCTTCAAAAAAGCGCCACAAAACCGATGTTTGTAAAATAAATATGTTCCATTCACAAGATGGTACGAGGAGTGCAGGCGCCACTCCCATATCCGTCCGAAGAACTAAACCTCCTATCTCAAAGCTTGCCCTAGAAGATCGTCTGAGAAAAAGATCAAACTCTGTAAGTATTCCCAGGGACCCCGTGCACTTTTTTGATCAGAGAGATAAGGAAGCGGACCAGAAATATAAGGAGCTTATAGTTGAAGCCGAACACATTTTAAAAAACATGAAATGCAGCGGTTTGTCTCCAAGAAGAGTACCGGGGCCTGCGAACAAGAGGGTAGAACTTTTACGCACTGAAAATACCAAACCCGATGTTTTCATGAAAAATAGACTGACTGAAGATGTGTCAAATTTACATTTATCTAGAATTCCGTCCAGTTTCTCGCCACGCTTCAGCCCGAAGAGAAATCACATTACGAAATTCATCAATAACAATTCACCGATATTAGTTAGGCGTGACGTCGTCGAAAAAGATATTCGCAACTCCCCCTTGGCCGTTCGTAATGAAATTATTAACAAAAAGCCTAATTCGCCTTTATTGCGAAAGCAGCCTAAAACTGACTTACCAGCTCGAAGAAGTCCAAAATACAGGAAGAAAATTAGCAGGGGAAAACCTAACGATAGTTTTAGTTCAGATTCAGAATGCGAACAGAAACCAAAACATAATTCAATTAATAGAAGTAACAAGTTAAACAACTCCTTCAGTTGTCCTCAGAGCGAGCCCGTGAAACGTAAAATTTATAGTAACCAATGTAAAGCGGTTGCTTTTAATCTTGTATATGAGTCTTCCGGATGTACGCAGCCTGCAGGTAAGTTACATTAACGATCGACGAGTACGTCACATCCCGTAAATTTTACCCTCATTTCATTTCTCCGCAACTTCGTCAAACTTTCCCTTGATTTACCTACTTTGTCCTAATTGGAAGGATGCTTGTTATCCTAGGATATATTAAAACCCTCGTTTTATTCTATAAATAACGCAAACATTTTACATTAAAAATCACACTTAATAAAAAATGTGGCGTCAATATTATTCATCTCGGTAAAGTGACACTTTTGCAACGTGTTTTTCAACGCGATTTAGAAATATGCCCAAAAGTGTGCTTAGTTAGCTTTGTATTTGTGTTGTATTTGTTGTATCATTAGCATTTTAATAAGTGAATGCGCCGGGTAGAATGATGCAACCGGTTTTCTAAACTGCGGTTCTTGTACCATTACGTGAATATCCAGCTACAGTTTGCGATACACTATTCTTGAATAAAATGATGTTTTTAATTCCAATTTCTTATTAATTATCGTGTAACATTATATATGGATTGACACAAAATAATTTTCAGAAATGGGATCAACGTTGGATGAAAATAACAGAAAAAGTTGTGAAAGTCTGCGTCAGCAAGTTTTACTTAACACCATTACGAATTTAAAAAGAAGTTTGGAAGATCAGTCGGCCTCCTTAAAACAAGTCTACAGAAGTTCACAAAACTTGCACGTATAAATTGTTTTTCATTTGTGGTGGTGGCAAATAAAATAATCAACTATTATCTTTTATGTTCTTAGGTAAAAAGCAAACACAAACTAATGGATGTATCGGTTTTAAAAACGTTAAATAGGGTAACTAACTACATATGTTTTCTTCGGTTCCAGTAGTGATATTTAGGTACCTAACTAGTATATAGTCATTGTAGTCATTTCTGATAATCGGTAGATACATTTCAGATAGAAACAAAACATATAACCAATTAAATAGGCACTAAACATTCGGTCTTTGAATTTATAGAGTAGATTTTTTGAACGGTATAACTGTAGATTTTATAAAACCCTACTTTATATACGTACTTAGTCAAATTTTATCAATTCAGTTACAAAAAAGTGATCAATTTTAAACGGCTCTTACTTTATTTTATTACATATTTTATAATATAATGTTCAGAGGTTTTGTAACGCAATTAAAACATTAAGAGTTCGTCCAGGAAGAAATAATTTAGGGTTAAAAGGGAAAAGTATTTCTCGCAGTGAATGAAAATAAAACTAAATTAAGAGCATTTTAAAAGTGCAAAATCCATAATGATCACAAATAAAATAAGTAAATTTGTATTAGCTTAGACATTTCTATTAGTACAATAATTTATCTTCTGTGTTATAAATTGCCATTCCTACTTATAAAAGTAAAGCAGTATGTGTCAAAGGAAAACAACAAAAAACTCCAAACATAAAATTGCCTAAAACTTCAATGTACAATATATACTTTTTTGTTATTTAATATATATAAAAAAGATCGTTGTCACAAATTAGAAGAAAAACTAATTGCGCGCGCTCAAACTATTTTTGTACTGCAACTTTTAAAGAAAGAAGTGAACAATAACTAATTTCAGTGCACACTTATTTCCATACCATGAACGCGCACTTAAAATACTTTAAGATACAAAATAGGCACTAATTTTTATCAAGATCTCAAATGAGATTTCAAACTACCGTTTTGTCTATATTTTCTATTGCGTTTCTGTATATATTATTGTATGCATGTTGTAAACATGGATATTATTGTTATAATATTTGTTTCATAAAAAACATGTTTAATAACCGTCACTCTTGTTTTAATACGCTCCAAATTCACATCCACCGTTTTTGAAGCCTTCGAATTACTCTGCTGGTAAGTTTTGGTTTCGCACAACTTCCACCTGGACCGGTTGCGGAGCTGCTGGTGCTGCTGCTTCCTCTTCATCTTCGTCAATGGGTAATTCGGCCTGTTCCTCCTCGACAAGATGTCCGATGGTAACAACTTTAATTGGTTCGTGGCTTATACACGCCATTTCGAATTGTTAAATGCAACGTTTTGGCTTCAACGCATTTTATCGGTAAACAATTACTATACTACCAATCACGAGTTAAATGTTTAAAGGCTTATTCATAATGAATATCACTACTTGGATTACTATTTGCATTGGCATAAATATGATTCATAAAGTTTAAATGACACCGTTTATAATTTCAATATAAAATATTTTGATAAACAATTACATTAATTTTTTACTGTATTTTGTGTAGATAATTACGTGATTTGCCAATTTTCGTCTGACACTGCTCAATTTTCTAATTATTTTTCTCGTCACCCACTTTCAATTCTTGGTATACGTATTTGTGGACAAATTAAACTTATTTTAGATTTATTTCAGAAACTTTAAATCGACTCGTTGGCCAAGGGATGTGCAGCGATGGCTGTTCAAATTAGTGGTGGTCAAAAAAATGACAAATATGTCATTGTTATTATATATGGTTTTTTTTCCTTTGTGACAGCCATCTATTAAATCTTCTCGTTAACGACCTGAATGTTGTTTGCGAAGTATAAAATACTGCTGAAATAACGAAAGAAAAACTTTACGGCGTCACGAGATTCCTAATGTTTTGGGAAACGTGATGGTCAACGAAATACGAAAGCATCAAACTATTTTTGAAAAATTACCAAACAATCACAGAAACTTTAAAATATCTTTCGACAAACGCACCGAATTTGACAACACAGTAAAACTCTTCAACTCCACGCGGCTGCAACTTGAACCCGTTAACAATACAAATAAAAGTTAACATGAATGATGATTTTGAAATGAAACGTCCTTGAGTTACAGCAAGCAAGAAAAAGCACAGGTCAAATCATTTGTCTGAAAATTCAGAAGATCTATATTTACTCTTTATTTAAATGCTCTTATTTTTTCTTTGAGGACCGAATCCTTTCTATCCACGAAAAACTATTTTCCCTTTACCCGGAAGCTATGACAATTCTGTTTTATCCAAGCCTTACATATTTTACCAAATTTTCTGTACGAATCCTTGCAATACGCAGATATGATTTCTAAGGCAACACCATTTCATCCAGCTGTATATAGCTGAGGCAATCAAGATTAGTCGGTCTGACTCTTTCAGCAACAACATGTAGTATCGAAAGCTCATTTAGCACATTAGGTCGTTTCAATGTTTGGAATCGGTCTATGATGGAAAATGAAAGGCCCAACGAACTGTCAATGCACAGCATTTATAAAAAGAGAGTTCAAGAAGACAATTCGTCAATACCGTCATCAGAAAATTTGGACAACAGTCAAGACGGATTAGGTTTTTGTTCTTAAAGTAAAGAAAAACTAGTGTACACGTTGATTCACATTGATGTTTAGTTTTTGCAAAAAAAAAAACAAAAAAACCACCACTTTCGCTTGATATATTTCAGCCAAAACTTATTGAACTCTCTCAATTTTTGTTAAAAGCTTAAATAATATTTCCAGGCCGATCAATTAAGCCGTCTCGGCTGTAAACAGACAGACACACACACACAGGCACACACATACACATATTGACACCATTTCGAAAACCAATGTTTCAGAATGAATGGATTTGATATCAAATATCTTCCCAATTATAGTACTATCTTTTACTTCATAAATGAAAATAAAAATATTTTGAAAAGCGTTCGAAAAGAACCAATCTATTTAACAAAAGACAAATTTTATATGCATGTATGTATTGAATTATTTCTAAAAAGTTTCCTTTGATTTACTTTTCTAAAAATAGCAAAACAAATATGACAACAGTCTGGCTGATTGCTGCAACATTTTCAAAGGGACTGATATAGCGAGTAAAGAATTTTATCAATCAATATAACGAGGCAATGTAATAAATAACGCCCTGAAATAAACATAATTAGACTAAACGCGTGCATTCCTACCTTAATCGTTCTCGATGAGTCCAAAAATAAACAAAAACCAAAGCCCAAATGTTCAGGTCAATTATGAAAAATTTTAAGTTTGTCTTATTTACACACGCGTTTAAATCACTAAAAAACATTTGAACAATTATTAGCAAAAATGAAATCACCAAAAATTATGCTTGATTTTACTATGCAATTAAATAAAAGTACAATTATTTGTTTGCAATTTACCAAAAGATTAAAAATATTTACGTGTCGCACAACTTTTGAAATAATGCGTTACAAAAATTATCATACACAACAGGTGCACAAGATGACCTTAGTATGAGAGGAGGTTCAAATTTTTTAAAGTAAAATTTATGCTTTGGAAACACTTCTGTATCTGGTAGACAAGATTATGAAACAGTAGGCTTGATTGCTACAAATGTTTCAAAGATATCAATCGATATATCGAGATGTAATTTGTGGTTTTTAAGCTTCGTCTGGTGCACTGGTAATTTTACAACATACTTTATAAAAATCAAATATTGGGATAATTTTGGTTAATTGTTAACGCGTCTTAATAAGACGTAAACTATTAGCGACGAATTTACGCAACAACGTGGATTGGTCAAACGTTGCTCATCTGCAAAATATACACGCACAAGGAATACAAGATAAGAATTTTAACAAATTAAGTAAAATTAGAGTAAAAAATTTGAGAAAGCATTTAATATCATACATATATTGGCCGTCCAAGTAACAATGGTTCCAGGCTGTACTTATTTTTCCATTTAATTTTTGGTCGCGTAGGTCCGCTCCTAGAAATGTTGCCTTCCGAATTGGGCTTCTCTCTCTTTTAAAAAGAGGGTGCTACATTAGATTTTTTCCAACCCAAAAAATCTAATTACCTCGCCTGATTATCAAATCAGGGACGACCAATACGCATAATCTAGCAAAGAAATTAAAATTTTATTTATAAAATTAGAATAGATATTGACTAAGAATTATAAATTGCTCCAGTCGTCTATCCTCTTTACCGTGGCACCAAGTGGGCTCGCGCTAAAATTTTTAAAATTACTGGAGGGTTAGTAAATAAAAAACTTGCTTTATAAATGAAGACAACAAACGTATATTTGATATTTATTTATATTAATTCACAGTGTGTCGATTATTAGTGTACTATACCATAATGTAACGGGGTACATAGTATGTGCAAGTAGAATATGGATGTGTGGGTGCTCAATGGCGTGGTCGAGTCGCTACCGCTAATGTATATATCACATCGTTATATTGTTGAGTCAGCGGCGGCGGGATAGAAGTTTTTTTAGAAAATCAGAAGGAGCAGATAAGGTACAGATTGTAATTGGTCTTGGTCGTGTACCAACCAGGGAGTAGCCCAAGTCGTCGAAGACATTTTACTTAAAACTAATTCTTATAATCTTAGACTAGATTTGTTAGGATGTTCTTCGGCGGCCAAGGTATATAATATAAATATATTTACTGATAGTTTGGTAGAAATAATTGCTTCTTTTACTGCCGTTTTAAGGATATCTATGTTTACATGACTAGTGAGAACAAGTAGCTTTTATTATTATTACTTATCGCTTTATTATGCCGTCTCCTAAAACCTATATTTAAGTGAGATGAATCATAACTTCGTTATTATTACACAACACTAATATTTAAGAAGTGAGCGTTCTTAAAATGACATAAGTTATTGATTGTGGATAGTAACGCTAGATGAAATGCACGTGGTAACAAAATAACGGTTTAGAAACATCACATAGTATGTATTATTATATGTATTTAAAAATTATATCATATATATAT
>JARJDX010115917.1:0-18031 GCA_030264735.1 Gymnusa sp. GC000175 | reverse complement strand
TGTTTCGCTAATAACGACCAGCGTTTTGAGTATTTACAAAAGATTTATTGTTATTTTAATATTTAGTGACATAAAGTTCGTTTGTTTTGTTTTATAAAAAAATTAGACTTGCATTTGTTGTCATGCCTACTTGATTTAAAATTAAAACAATTCATATTTCTCATAATTTTTTATTTTGGCATAGATTTTTATACATCGCTGAAAAGAAAAAAGTCTTTTAATTTTGGCGCCCATTTAAAATATGAAAGTTGGTGTTAATATTTCGAAAACCGCCGCCATTTTGAATTTTATTTTGACAGTTGTTTTAAGTTTCCTTTATTAAATCAAGTAAATTTCATTTGATACTTTGTTTTGTATCTTTTATAATTACGGTATTACGGAGAAATTTGACGTTTGAGAAAATCGCGATTTTCACTTTTTTTGGAATAATTTCTGTTTGGAATTTTGAAAATGTCGCCGAACAAAAATTCTGAGTCAGCACAGAGATCTATACAACATTATCCATTTAACCAAGTCTTTATCTTTAATAATAAGAAATATACCCATGGTAGGCTACTTAATTTGGATCACCGTGTATATGTAAGAAAACTTGATCCGTCGGACTCGATTGAAATTAAAGTTGCCTATTTGCCATGGAAAACGCAATACTCACAAATATTTTTATGTATTTAAAAATTTGTTGAATATGTGTTCCAAAATTGTCAAAAAGCAGAAAATGTGCAATGAATTATTTAAAACTTTAATAAAATGTTAACAGATTTTTTTTCTAATAATCGCATTTAAAGCACTGATAGTCTACTAAAAAAGACCTGAATTAAAATTTAAGTTTCATATTTATTGATCTTTAGTTTGGATAAATTCTGATTAAATTAAAACATGTAAACTGAGGTACCGAAAGATAAACAGAAATACAATTTATTAGAAAAAAGAAGGAAAGAAATACAGACAAAAGAAGGAATGAGAAAACAGACATGCGTCCAATTAGAAAAGGAAAATAAAAAGAAAAAGAAGAAACACTTCCAAAATTGCAATTTAAAATCCTGCAAAAATACGTTGCGGGAAATAATTAAATAAGTAGATAAATAAATATATAAATAAGTAAAATTCAAAAGTTCCAAAGAAGTGTACAAATAATTAACTTCATTATGCAACGCGATGATTTATTTGTTTATTTATCAATCTATTTATCGAAAGAGATAAAAAAATAAATAAATAACCATATTTCATATTAAAGTTTAATATTTTCATACTTCCTTTCAGCTAAATCTTATCATTGGTACTTTATAATGGATTATATGCATTTTAATTACACTTAAATGTAAACTAAAAATAATTAGTAATTAATAAATCATATAAAAATGTTTTTCACGATCACAAATGAATAAATCATTAATATTATTATTGATAAAACAAATTAAATTGTAATTATTTATTATTATTATTTATTTAAAGAGGTGTTACAAAATTACAATAATTTCCTACAGAAACTTCATTTGTTGTGCGTAGGCCTCTTGTAAATGATTATAATTTATAGAAAAAAAAAACTATTAAGTATATTTTGCTTACTGTAAAAATGATGAAAATCCTGAAAAGGATAATCTCAGCATAAAAATGTTCAAAAAATTCGCACGTTCACTATAAGTAATTGTATACCACCCACTAAAAAAGCACTTAATTGCAATAATAATTAATATTTATATAAATAATTGTAAGTAATACACGTATAAAAGTTATTGTGATACAATTTTAAAATATATAAATAATAATTTTTCATATAAATATTTATTTTTTTATATAAATAATTATTTAAAAACTCGCGTCGTTTTTATTTATTTATTTATTTATTTATTTATTTCTTTATTCGATTTAATTAGTTGAGTAAACAAAGACGTGTCAAAGCGTAAGTCTCTTCACAGCAAGACTGAAGTCCGGAGGCCCCTAAAAGTCGCGGCTCCGCCTCGCTGCGGCTAGTGGGGATACTTGGGGCACCCCTTTAACCACATTTCTGTATTTTATTATCATAAATTAGTGGCAAGATTATAAGTTATAAGCCGAACAAGTCGTGGTATCACAAGCCAACGTTTAACTTGATTTTATTACCGCTTTTTCTCTTTGCTTACAAACAAATATCGCTAATTACATATTTCTATACATAATCTTTGCGCTAATTAGATATGTGCTCCTTTAATTAATTGTTACAAAATTATTTAACATATTTATTAGGTGTGTGGTTATGTTAATTTTTTATTTGTTTAAAAATTAAGGTTTTTTTCATGGAAATTCTTGTAATTGTTGTTTTTTTTTATCATATAATTTATTTGTGCCAATTTTTTTGTTTTCAATACCACGATAAATCGGTGTTCCACAAATTGGGGATGCAAGATCGTTGCGAAGATGCGCCTAACTCTTACTAAAACAAGGTTGGAGAACCAAAAATTAATAAATTCTTTAATTTCAAGCAAATTTGAAATTTTTTTTTAGTAGATTTTATAATAACATATATTTGTTTTGAACAGTAACGACTGGTTAATGCTCAAAACAAAAATAATCATAAAATTTACTAAAAAAAAATTTCAAGTTTACTCGACCTTCCTCTAAGCGTTTATGCGAAAAAAGCTTCGCCCAATAAAATTAGGGTTTATGTTATTACAATATAAACTTTAAAATATTTCTTTTCTAACATATGGAATTATAGATGCAAAAAACTAGAAAATTGTGCGAGTAAACTTTCGGTTCAACAATTTTGCCCGAAAACTGTACAGATCCAGAACCTATAAAATAGACCTATATATAAATTTGCATGTTGTTTAAAACAGGGTTTCTCAAAGTGTGGTACATGTACCATTAATGGTACATTAGTCTAGTCTTGGTGGTACATAAAATATTACTTACTTAAAAAATAGAAATTTTTCCTCCCATTTTTATTTTTTTGTAAAAATTTTCTTGATTTTAGTTTTAATTTGAAAAATTTTTATTTAAATTTTGATAATTTTGGTCAAATTTGAACTATTTTCGTCAATACTTCAATGATTTTTGATAAAATCATGAACGTTTTTCATTAAAATTTAGATAAAATTATATAAAATTTGAGTAATTTATGTCAATTCATCCCTATTTAACTAAAATTAACAAATTTTTAATAAAAATTATCATAATTTTAAGCAAAAACAAAAATTTGATATCAATTGCTCAGTTGCACATAATTTTACCGAAAATCGTTCAAATTTAACTGAAATTATTTAATTTTAAACAAAATCATCTTAATTTATATGAAAATGGCATAAATTTGATAGAATTTTAACCAAAATCATCTAAAAGTTGATTTTTCAGCTCTTAAACCATAAACTTTTGGTTTAATATGCTACACATGAGCAACGACCACCATTTAACTTTTTTCTTGCTCTTTTTCCACCTCTTTTTCTAGGTTTTAAAATTATTTTAAGCTAAGCAGCATTTTTATTCTTTTTCCACAAAAGTGGGTAGTGATATTCATCTATTTACGTTTACTGCAGTAGTACATGTATAGCAGAAATATTTTATTGCGTTCACTTTTGCGTTATGCTTTAAATATATCACAACTTTACATACATCTCCACAGCTTATTAAGTAAATACTTTGTCAGTGTGTTAAAATATATAATTGACAGTTAGTCTAACCCAGGGGTGGGAAAACTAAGGCTCGCGGGCCACATACAGCCCTCGGAGAAAACTTGTGCGGCCCAAAGTAGCTACATTGTCATTTTGAAATTTTTTGTCACTTTATTCGTTATATCTCCAAAAATAACTTTACCTAGTGGTGGCGCTGCGATCAATCTGTCAATGGACACTTTAGTCGGTATCATTCAGTAATATTTACACATTAGAAGCAAATGTAGGGAGTATTTTTGTGTGTTTTCACCATCTTGTATCAATGTAAGGAATTAATAACTTTTGAAACGTTTGCAGAGATGTCGCTACAGGTTCATACTTTGCGCTTTTTTTGGATAATTCAATTCATTTTTTAATTTTCACGCCGAATAACTACATTTTGGTTTTTTAAGTCTTTAACATGAACGCGGCTTTAAAACAGCACATAAACTTGGTTTCTGCTGCAGTTTTAGATGCACGTTTTGTTTTGTATTCTATCTACAAGGTCGTTTTGCGGTTATTTTATCGACAGTACAAACAAAACATTTATGCGCGCTTATAAAATTGTACAAAGTAAAAGAAAGAAATATGCCGTACTCATTTATTAATATTGGGAACAGTGTAGCGTATTGGTCTACATAAGCACTCGGCTAGCTATGGCAAGCGTTCCACGCTAGCCATGACAAGCGTGGCACGCAAAAAATTGTAAATATGGTTAAAAAATGATGTAATTGTAATGTGATTGACTTTAAAAAGAGCATATGCGTTACGCCACATCCCATCCTCGTACCACAACTGTGGTTGTAGTTAAGTTAGGTTAGGTTAGGTTAGGAAATGCACGAAATGAGGTTATAAACCCTAACATGGTACCTCGAGGGCCTTTAATAGGTGCGAGTTTTCGCCTCAAAGATAATTTTTAACATTGTTTTTAGACAAAATTTTAGCAAATGCCTGAATGCTGCAGACACTGCCTCAATCTGAGTTTAGACAGACGGATAGACAATCTAAAATTGATATCTTCTTCAAATGTACAAATATATAACCACACAAAATTCATTTGTTTACTTTTTGTCTTAGAAATTCCAATTGCGCTCGCTTCAAATACTACAAATACATTTTTATCTTATCCACATATGCTCTGATAACGTTTCAAAGAATTTTTATTTTAGCATATTGTCAGAGCGCGACGTCCTAATTCTGTTTGGAATATTTGTCACGCTCGGCATTCGGCATTGTATAATAGAACACCCTTTTGTTATCTCCCTTACAATAATACATTTTACAGCCTGTTTGTTAGGGGTTGTTTTTCTAAGAGGTACTACTAGTGGTTCAAATGGTTAGATAAGACTTAAAAGAATCGACTTGAGTCACAGTTACAGTTTAAAAATTAATGTGAAGCTATGCGGTAGACATCATGACTCACATTACGGTTTTATTTATATTTATGATGGCTCAAAACTTGTAATACCTTGTAGAGTGGGATAATGAGTTTACGTTAGTCATTTTGTATTCTCTTTATTGAACTGGACACTCAAGTGTAATATTATTGTATTTAGTTTATAATGCGTGCTTTAATTATTAATATCAGGTTGGTTTGTGTGTTTTTATTGGAATTTTTTCCTTAATAATTGGCTATCGACTTTTCGAGGTCTTAATGACGTGTAAAATGTGTATACTGGTGAGTGTTGAAGCATATCTTAAAATTCTTTAAAATTTATTCATTTCTTACTGATTTTTGTGGTCTTTCTGCGTATAATACGTATTTTCGTGTAGTGTTAAAGTGGATCTCCAAAATTTTCGACTTTTTGAGGTCCTTCCAACTTAATAAATGTGTGTTCTGGTGAGTGTTATAGTAGATCTTCAAAGTCTTTAAAAATTTTGACTTCTTATGTGTCAAGTGAGTGTTCTGATGAGTGTTATTGCAGACCTGGACAATTCTTTACAATTTTTTGTCTTCAACTGTCGACAAGGTCCTTTTAAAGTGTTAAATATGTGTTCTAATGGCTTATAGAACAAATCTTCAATATCGCTGAAAATTTTGACTTTTCGTGGTCCTTCTGACGTGTAAAATGTGTGTTTTGGTGAGTTATAACAGATCTTGAAATTCTTATGATTTTCTTTCTTTAATTTTCGACTTTTCGAGATCTTTTTGACGTATAAAATGTGTGTTTTCGACTTTGCGCGGTCCTTCTGACGTGTAAAATGTATGTTTTGATGATTGTTGGAACAACTCCACAAATTCTTCAAAATTTTCTCCTTTTCGACTTTTTGATGTCCTTTTCATATAAAAAGTGTAGGTGTTAGAAATTAAAATATAAAACGCAAATCTTTTATTATTATTATTATTATTATTATTATTTTATTAATAAAAATCGTTATTTGATTAACTAGAATCATCATCTGATGAAGACAGCATAGTAAATGAAGAAACAAGTACTCCTGAAAGAGAAAAATCTAGAGGAACACCTCAGATGTTACCACCACCTCCAATGTCAGACACAAGCAGTACGGGATCACCTCCACCCCCACATCACAGACAAAGATTACCAGCACCACCTCCAGTATGGGATCACAGATCACCCAGAAACACAGATATTACCGATATATCGCATGATATGCATAACTTTAGACCTTGTAAGTCGCTTTTCTGAACGAAAATTATTTGTAAATTGTCTTACATTCTTTGGACTTTGATGTAGTCCAATGACAGAGGACTGTATCAAAGTGCTAACGTATTGAGTACTTATGTTGTTTATAAACGTCACATTTCCGTCCACAAATTCTAGCTGCTAAGCCTGTAGTTTCGATTTTCACCGTTAGATGTCTCTGTAAGTAGTTGGTTGGGAATTTGATGCTTACGGGTTAATAATTAAGCCCCAGATTTAACCAATTTAGTCACCTAGGAACGCACATTGTGTAGCCAAGCGCGCGGTAAGGTTGTAATAATGCTCCCCGCAATGACGAGCGAAACAACAACAAAAACATTTTCACGACCAAAACCCGAAAGTAAGACAACTTACAATGATTTAGGTCATGAAAGTCTTCAGTTATAATTTTGTTTGATTTCTTTAATTTAGATACACAACCTCCAGATGTCACGCATAATACAGCTCAGGGAGCACGAAGAAACGCGGCAGCTGATAGGGTGAATCCTTACGCGACTTCAACATCTGGTGATACAATTGGTACGGGCACCGGTCGTTGGAAAGTTTCGGCCAAAATCCAACAACTTTTGAACACCTTGAAGAGGCCCAAGAGGCGACCGTTGCCCGAATTTTATGAAGATGATGATATAGAGTTGGAAATTGCAGCTAATCCTAAAGATCCCAATGCACCAAAACCTGAAGGTAAATTATAAATATAATAATCTGTTTGTCTTAAATTTAGTCAACATTCGAACCTTTCTAGTTAAGTTAGGAACCTTTTTAGTTGGGGTAGGAACCTTTTTAGTTAAGATAGGAACCTTTTTATTCAAACTTATTCGGGTGAAGAACCATTTATGCCGAATTTAGTTAACTTTATTGTTGTTAAACACATTTTACATTAAATTTAGACAAAGTATGACCATTTTAAGCAAAATGGGTCAAGATATGAATCTTTTAAGTTAAGTTTAGTAATGATTTAATCTCTTTTTGAACAAATTTAGTAAATATTTAAACCTTTTATGTCAAATTTGGTAACGAATTGAACTTTTTAGTTTATATTGGTTTATATCTAGTAGAGATTTGCACCTTTGAAGTCAAAATTAGTTCATGTAGTCAACATAAGGAGAATGACTGCACGTTCGATAGTGATCTTGACCGGATTTAGTATATTTTGTGACCGTTCGAATATCGATTAACAACTACCGGCTCTATGCAATATCGCTGTGCACATGCATTTGTTTACGCACGCTCCATGTTGAGAATTTGTTTTAATTCTTTTATTTTTACTTTCAACGAATAGGTAGCTGTATGACACCAGCTGTTGGCGAACAACTAGTGGTTCCCTCTGGTTTACCAAGAAATTTAGAAGCTGCTATAGCTAGATACGGCTCAGCATCATTTAAAGCACCAGTTGCCACGGTGCTAGATCCCAATGGGAAATTAACCACGACTTTAACGTATGGAAAATTATACAGCCGCTCCTATAAAATTGCGTATGCCCTGTTGACCAAAGCGTTTAGCAGAAATGGTGATACAAGTTTGAAATGCGGTGATCGCATCGCGCTTGTGTATCCAAACAACGACCCAATAAACTTTTTATGCGCATTCTATGGATGTCTACAAGCGGGAATTGTTCCTGTCCCTATTGAAGTGCCCATTACCAGACGCGACGCGGGGTCGCTCCAAATAGGTTTTCTCTTGGGAAGTTGCAGCGTGCAAGTTGCGCTAACATCGGAAGCCTGTTTAAAAGGACTTCCAAAAACCACGTCCGGTGAAGTAGCTCAATTCAAAGGCTGGCCTAAGCTGCACTGGTTCGTTACTGAACATCTGGCAAAAACTCCAAAAGAGTGGATGCCTGCACCTAGATTAACTGACGAAACTCCTTCCTATATCGAATACAGCACCGATAGAGATGGGTCGGTAATGGGCGTGACCATTACCAGAGCAGCAATGCTATCGCATTGTCGCACGATTTCAATGGCTTGCAGTTATACAGAAGGCGAAAACATGGTTTGCGTTCTAGATTTTAAACGGGAAGTCGGTTTGTGGCATTCTGTTTTAACAAGCGTATTAAACGGCATGCATGTCATTTACATTCCTTACGCTTTAATGAAGGTAAATCCTGCAAGTTGGATGCAAATGATAACGAAATACAGAGCCAGTGTGGCGGTTGTTAAATCTAGAGATTTGCATTGGGGCTTATTGGCTACTAAAGATCACAAAGATATTAATTTGGGATCGTTGCGCATGCTTCTGGTGGCCGATGGGGCGAATCCCTGGTCTTTGAGTTCGTGTGATCAATTTTTGTCCGTTTTCCAACCGAAGGGATTAAAACCGGATGCAATTTGTCCGTGCGCTAGCTCGAGTGAGGTGCTTACGGTGTCAGTTAGAAGACCGGGGAGGGGAGGAGTCAACGCCACAGGGCGTGGTGTTCTTTCCATGCAAGGTAATTTGCGCATTTTCATGAATTAATTCTGTCATTTAATAAATATTGTTACAGGTTTAAGTTATGGTGTGGTTCGCGTCGATCAAGAAAACAGTCTGACGTCCCTAACTTTACAAGATTGCGGTCAAGTTATGCCCGGTTGCGTGATAGTTGTTGTGAAAATGGAAGGCCCGGCGTACTTGTGCAAAACCGACGAAGTCGGAGAAATTTGCGTGAATTCCGGCTGTACGGGAACTCAATATTGGGGTTTGCAAGGATTAAGCAACAACACCTTTAAAGTGCAGCCTCTAGGAGCAGACGGGAAAGCGTTATCAGATGCTGAATATACCAGATCGGGATTGTTGGGATTTTTGGGCCCTGGAGGTTTAGTTTTTATTTGCGGATCGCGCGATGGATTGATGACGGTTACTGGAAGAAAACATAACGCGGATGATATAATTGCTACAGTTTTAGCCGTTGAACCAATGAAGTTTATCTACAGGGGAAGAATTGCTGTGTTTAGTCATCGGGTTTTACGCGATGAACGTATTTGCGTTATAGCCGAACAAAGACCTGATTGTAGTGAAGAGGAGGTAAATTGAAAATCTTTTCTTAGTGTAACAATAAAAAGTATACTTCATTTTTTTTTTTAGTCATTCCAATGGATGTCACGTGTTTTACAAGCTGTGGATTCCATTCATCAAGTTGGTATTTATTGTTTAGCTTTAGTGCCACCCAATTATTTGCCTAAGACTCCACTGGGAGGCATACATTTATCTGAAACCAAAAGGAGATTTTTGGAAGGCACACTACATCCAGCTAATGTCCTATTATGTCCTCACACATGTGTTACAAATCTACCTAAACCTAGAGAAGTTCATTCAGGTAAGACAAAATTTATATAAATATACTTTTTTAATATTCAATTTTTCTTTATCAATTTTTTAACCTCTTAAGCGCCGCGATTAGTAAAACTTGACAGTTATAAGCGACAAAAAGAGGTTTATTTAAAAAGATTGAAAAAATGCATGTTCATGGATTGTACAATAAATGCATTCGGGCGTCCGCCGAGCAGCGCTACCTAGTAATGGCCAATCTTTCCACAAAAGCACTGCAATGCAATAATTAAGTATCATAACGCTTCTGAAACGAAATAATAATAAAAAAATACCTCGTAAGTACTGCTCTTATCAAAATAATACAGACGCAATGATTTTTAAACATTGCGGATATATACGTCATGTGCATTAACTTCTAAAATACAAATAATTTAAAAAATATTTTCTAGTCGCGGGAAGCTGGTTTGAATACTTTGCGTATTTTATTTTGTGTCATAAAATTATTTGCAATATTAACTAAATGAGAGCAAATTTCGTATTTAAAAATTTGAAAAATCGTACCAAACTGTAAGAAAAAGTGAAAAAACACGATCAACAGCGAGATGATGGCAAATTAATAAAAACTATGAAAAAATTTAAATGAAAAATTCCATGAAAATTAATTAACGTACTGAATGAATTTCAGTTTTATGATTATTACATACGTCTTAAGAGGTTAAATTTTAATTACATTTTTGCATACAGGGTTATAAAGTTTTAAGGCAATCTCGCCACTCATTACAAACATTTTTGTACAAAACGCGAGTATTACATTTGAATAAATTGCTCTTTGGTCGTCTATGATCAAATAGAACCAAATGATTTTGCCCTTGACTTTAAAAAACTCTGTACGTCCATAATTTTTACACATTTATTCAGATATATTATTTGAACTTCACTTGTTGTGTTATTGTTTTTGTCTGTTTTAACATTAACATTTTGTGTGGCAAGCTTTGCACTTCAGCAATGGCAAAAAGACCAGTCACCAAGTTTTGACGTTTTGACGAACTGGTTTCTGGAAAAATTCGTTGAAATGTAGACTAATTAGTAAAAAGATGTGATAAAAGTGTGGCGCAATTTTCGTTACATAGTTTAACCACATATACCGCTGTGAAAAACGTACTCCACGTCAAAAAACTTGTAGCCCAAAAAGTTCGAAAATATAATTGTGTTGGTGATAAACAAAACCAATTAACAAAAAATATTTTGGAAATGGCTCGCTCATATGTATGTGCAGTCGGTGATTTAGAATGTCTTCCAACAAGTTTTTGGACAATTGCTTGATCAACTATTGTGTAAAAGATTTTAGTCCGGATGTATGGTGTTCGATTATTTGTCGAAAAACTTACGGCTCGATAGACTTTTGCTCAAAAGTACGTTTGTATTTAAAGTTTTTCGACGTAAAGCATTTTTAGGAAAAGTGTTTTTAGATAAGACGTTTTTAAGTGAAGCGGTCCGACGTAAAGCGGTTGCAAATGTAGCTTTTCGACGTAAAGCGAAAATTTTGTCTACGTTTCAACATTATTTTATTTATAAACAGTATTCCTACCGTGTGCCCCAAAAAATATACTAACTTTGGCAATTTTAATAACACAACGATTGTTGCGCGCGCAGTTTACTTCACATAACTTTGCACAATTATTAAAGGTAGCGGTAGCACCGAAAGTTATATGAATCTACTGTTGGTGGTAGATTTTGGTTAATATTTCCCCTAAATTGTTGATTTTTCCCTCCAAACTAACTCTTTAACTATAAAAGCTTGTGCTTGAGTGATGCTATAGCATGTTGTTCCTCTGCATTTCAGCAACGGACTGTGTTTCAGACGTTGGCCCTGCGTCTGTGATTGTTGGAAACCTCGTGCAAGGTAACAGATTGGCTAGCGCACAAGGAAGGGATATGGGTCTGGATGATGAAAACGATTCGAAAAAGGTAAAAATTCTGTACATTTACTATACATTCAGGGTGTCCCAACTAAAATTTGACAACCTATTATCTCAGATAATAGTGGATGTGAGCGTTAGAGGATTGAGGCTTTAAAGTTAAAGCTGTGATAAAGTTTTGTCTTCCTTTAAACTAAAATTTACGCGTTTCGGCAATTTTTCGAAATCTAAACATTAACTGAGGTAACCGACTGTCAAATTTTTGTTTCGACACTTTTTATACCAAGGTATCAAAAATTATCTGTTATTTGTCAAGTTGCTTCCATACTACATCATCATTTTACCCAATAATATAGCATTAGGCTTAAGCATTGTTTAAATTGATGTTAAAATGGCACAAATTGGTCTAAAATGGTCCAAAATTGATTAAAATTGTTCAAATTGATCATAAAATGGCACAAATTGGTCTAAAATGGTCCATAATTGATTAAAATTGTACATATGGTAGTCTAAAATGGTCCAAAATTGATTAAAATTGTATAAATTTATCATAAAATGGCACAAATTGGTCTATAATGGTCCAAACTAAATTATAATTGTACAAATTGTTCATAAAATGGCACAAATTAGTCTAAAATGCTCCAAAATTGATTAAAATTGTACAAATTTGTCAAAAATTATACAAAACTGATCAAAAACATATTCCTATTTCCTGCTTCTCTTCCTTACGTCAAATTAATTTATTTACAATGACTTTTTGTGTTTTCCAGCTTCATTTCATATCTGAAATCCTGCGTTGGCGAGCTCAAAACACATCCGATCACGTAATCTTCACGCTGTTAAACAGCAAAGGCGCCGTTGCAAAAGCCCTCTCTTGTTCGGAACTCCACAAAAAAGCGGAACGCATTGGAAACTTGTTGACCGAAAAAGGACGCATCAACACCGGCGACCACGTAGCCCTAATATTCCCGCCGGGTTTGGATTTGATTTGCGCCTTTTATGGATGTTTATACGTTGGAGCTGTGCCGGTCACTATACGCCCGCCGCACCCGCAAAATCTCCAAACAACTCTTCCAACGGTCAGAATGATTGTGGATGTTTCCAAATCTGTCATCGTTCTTTCAACCCAAGCTGTGATTAAATTGTTAAAGTCCAAGGAAGCCAGTAATGTTGTAGATATAAAATCTTGGCCTATTATTTTGGATACGGATGATATGCCTAAGAAAAAGATTCCAGTTGCTTATAGAGCTCCCACTGCTGAAATGTTAGCTTATTTAGACTTTAGTGTGTCAACGACTGGAATGTTGGCGGGGATTAAAATGTCGCATGCAGCGGTCACGAATTTGTGTAGAAGTATGAAACTAGCTTGTGAATTATACCCCAGCCGACATATAGCGTTATGTTTGGATCCATACTGTGGATTAGGATTCGCCTTATGGTAAATTCATTATTTTGTTAATAAATTCAATCTTAAATGATATTTTTGCAGGTGTTTAAGTAGCATATATTCTGGACATCATTCAATTTTGATCCCACCCTCAGAAGTGGAAGTGAATCCGTCTCTATGGCTATGTGCTGTGAGTCAATATAAAGTTCGCGATACCTTCTGTTCATACGGAGTAATGGAATTGTGTACTAAAGGGTTGGGATCATCAGTTAACCAATTGAAATCGCGCGGAATCAATTTGGCTTGTGTTAGAACTTGTGTGGTTGTTGCTGAAGAAAGGCCCAGGATAAATTTGACTACCAGTTTTTCAAAGTTGTTCAGTGCGTTAGGCTTGAGCCCAAGAGCAGTTTCCACTTCCTTCGGTTGTCGCGTTAACGTTGCGATTTGTTTGCAAGGTGCGTCAAGCCCGGAACCTTCCAGCGTTTACGTCGATTTGCGCGCGTTAAGAAACGACCGCGTCAGTTTAGTCGAAAGAGGGAGCCCTAACAGTCTGTGCGTGATGGAATCCGGTAAATTATTACCCGGCGTTAAAGTTATAATCGCAAATCCCGAATCTAAAGGCCAATGCGGAGATTCTCATTTGGGTGAAATTTGGGTGCAGAGTGGCCATAGTGCTAGCGGCTATTTTACTATTTACGGTGACGAGAGTGATTACGCCGATCATTTCAATGCTCGGTTGGTTACCGGAAGTACCGGGGAAGTTTACGCGCGTACCGGATATTTAGGTTTTTTGAGACGTACTGAAGGAATTGAATCTGGAATCGGTGAGGAAACCGTCATTGGAGGAAGCGATACTGAATCACTTGGATCTCAACAACATATTACGGCCGATGCTCCTGAACTGCACGATGCCGTTTTTGTTGTTGGTGCATTGGATGAAACTATTATGCTGCGTGGTATGAGATATCATCCCATTGATATTGAAAATAGTGTTTTAAGGTGCCATAAAAAGATTGCTGAATGGTAAGTTTTTTTTTTCATTTGGTTACATTTGAAGAGAGAGAGTGTGAGAGAGAGATAGAGTGTGTGTGTGTGTGTGTGTGAGAGAGAGAGAGAGAGAGAGAGAAAGAAAGAAAGAAAGAAAGAAAGAGAAAAAGAGAAAAAGAAAGAGAGAGAGAGAGTTAGTGAGTGAGTTAGTGAGGGTGGTAGAGAGAGAGAGAGAGAGGGAGGGAGGTAGAGAGGGGGGAGTGAGAGAGAGAACCAATGCTGATATTTGCCGATTTTATTCGGTTTTTAAACATTTTACTTAATAAATTTGACATTTCTCTTCATGTTTTTAATATATTTTTTTAGATTTTTGACCTTTTTTTTTTAAATTATCGTCATTTCAGTTCATATTTTCAATTTTTTCTTTACATTTTTAACTTGTTTTCTAATTTTGACATTTTCATAGTGACTTTTCGCAGTATTACTAAGTTTTTCGAAATTTTCATTCTGATTTTTGACATTTTTTCGAGATTTTTGACTTATTTTTGATATTTTGACAATTTTCTTCAAAATAGTGAAAATTAGCGAAAAATCGTTTGAAAATGTCAAAAATTCGCTCGAAATTTGTTTAAAAATGGATTCGATAGAATAAGTGGGCAAAATTTGTTCGAAAATGCTTAAAATGCATCCAAAAATGACAAAATTTTCTTTAAAAATGCTCAAAATGGCAAAAATTTGTTAAAAATTCTTTTAAAAAGACAAATTTTATCGATTATGTCAAAATAACAAAAAAATTCTTAAAAAATCAATTTTGTTAGAAAATGTATGAAATTTGTTTGATACTTTCAAATTTTATTCGGAAATATCAAAAATTCGCTGTTAATTGCCATAATTCGAAAATGCTCACAGAACATGACAAGATTAGTTATAAAATGTGCTCGAAAATAGTAAAAATTTGCTAGAAAACGGAACATTTTATAAAAACGTCAAAAATTAGCTAGAAAATGTCAAAAATGCTAAAAATTCGGTGGAAAATGTCAAAAATTCGACGGAACGTAGATTTGTTTGAAAAATACGATCGAAAATGACTAAAAATTCAGTATAAAATGAAAATGACAAAAAAATTCTAAGAAAATGTTTAAATTTGTTAGAAAATGTGTGAAATTTGCTTAAAACGGTCAAATTTTGTTCGAAAATGTCAAAAATTCGCTGTAAATTGCGAAAAGCCGGTTCAAAAATGCTCAAAGAATATGAAAACGTGAAATATTTTATAGAAATATTAAAAATTAGCTATAAAATGTCAAAAGTCAAAAATGCCAAATATTCGGTGGAAAATTGCAACAATGCGAGAGAAAGTTTTAGTATTTTGGTTTAAAAACAGCATGGTAGTGGCCGAATTCAGGACAATCATTGTTGCCAACTTCTAGTTATAAGTGATTTATTTCTTCCTTTTTGAATTTTGACATGTTCTACAAAATATTTGTCCTTTAAGGAGAAAATTTTCCCATTTTCTAGCCCATTTTTTCAAACAAGTTTTTCCCATTTTTGAACCTAATTTTTGGATTTCAGAACAAACTTTGACATTTTTGCCACATTCAAACATATCGAACGGATTATGGCATTTTCTGTTAATTTTCATAAAAATTTACATTCTCTAACAGTTTTCTAACATTTTTGAAGGTATTTTTATCATTTTCAACCATTTTTCTTATCAAATTTTTGACATTTTCTTGGAAATTCTACTTGAAGTATAGTGAGGACAATTCTAATTTAATAGCTACGTAACCTACGCCCATAGTTATGGCAACTACATGTGTTTTTTTTTCCAGTGCTGTATTTACATGGACAAATCTTCTTGTCGTCGTGGTGGAATTAGATGGGAATGAAACGGAAGCTCTGGATCTTGTACCACTAGTCACGAATACAGTTTTGGAGGAACACCAATTAATTGTAGGTGTTGTGGTCGTTGTCGATCCTGGAGTAGTGCCAATAAACAGTCGTGGAGAAAAGCAACGTATGCATTTACGTGACGGCTTCTTAGCTGACCAACTAGACCCCATTTATGTAGCCTATAATATGTAAAACAAAAGGCTTATAGTAATACTTGCAATAACCGATCAATATTTATGCGCATATTTTTTATCTAGGCTCAAAATTTATGACCAGTTAGGATTTAGAATTTTTGTATTTTGTAGGAACGAAACGTAATTTCGGTTATTGACAGTTCTCTGCCATTTTTTTCGTGATTATTATATTTAGTACTATTCGGCTTGGATTTATTTATGTTAATTTCAATTCCTATAATTCGATTCGTGTTTATTCTATTTGTGTTAATTTGATTCGTTAAATTCCATTTTTGTTAACACGATTCGTTTTAGTCGATTCGTATTCGCGATTCAACCAAGCGCCGTCCATCTGGCGGACAATTTGGTACTACGCAGCAAAGCGGATAATAATAATTGTAATGCTGGAGTCACATTGAATGGGAAATTATAATTGTGGAGCAAACTTAACGATTAGAAAATTAGTGAAACTCAAAATTAACTAGTAGGAAATTAAAACCACGGAGGGTCGCACAAAAGAAGGTGGGGGTCACTGCCTCGCTTCTGTTTATGGAGCAATTTTGCGGTCGCTTGGCCTGTCGGTGTCGCTTGTTACGAAAGTTTACTTCTAGTGTGGCACAGGTATAAGTCTATCTACTTTGTTGTGTAGTACAAAATTATCCGCCAGATGGAGAGCGCTCAGTTTGAATCGGGAATAATTAACATGAATATATCTCGTCGATTATTAGATTTTACATTTAGTATTATTCTAGGACAAAAAAATTTTGAGAGTGTTCAATATTTTGGCTCAAATTTTTTAATGTCTCAATTTTTAGCTGATGTGTAAGTGTAAATACTAATGGCTCTAGTAGTGTATAGTTTTATATATTGTTAGGTTGTACAGAACGTATTTGTAATCCCTTTTATTTCACTTTCTAGTGCAATACTTTTTCTATCCCTTTTTTTTTTTCATCCTTATCTAATTAATATTGTGATTTTTTATGTTTAAGCTCTTACGTTTTTTTTCTTTTCCTAAAATCGGAGATGTAAACTCTTATTTTATTTCAACGTTCACATATAGATTTATTATTATTACTCTAGTCTAATTTAAATGAAATTTGGCTGCTCTGTTTAGTTTAATTTAAACAAAAATTATAAGGTTGTGTTTAAAGCACATAATTATTAAGTTAAAAATATATATTCTCAACCCCTTTTACAGCTAAAGGCGAATATATACGTTTTCCATAATTATAAATATGTACAAAAGATGTTCACGCGCTCGCATATTCATGAATATATACAAATAGCGGATATATACGCCCCAACATTTATAAACGGCGGATATATACGCTCTCTTATATTCATAAATATTTACCACAAGCGGATATATACGCTCTCTCATATTTATGGATACGTACGATGGTCGGATATATACTCTTTCTCATATTTGTGAGAAAGAGGCGTAAATATACGCCTTTAGCAGTCAAAGGATTAAGTAAAATCAAAGTAATATATGTTTTATTTTATTTTTTCATCGTTTTTTCGCTCAATGAGAAATTTTTGTTTTTATCTTCGCACGTTTTGACAATTTACGACACGGTAATGATTTCGGTTGTCAAATGAGGTTTCCCACCACTTTTATTGTGCTATTTATATTTAAACCTATTTTCTGTTAATTTTAAGATTTTAAAAAACAAATCGCATTGAATGATACATAGTTATTTGTGATATGTATTCATTCAATGTTAATAATTATAAAATCCCTACATACAAATGTGCAAAGATAGTAAAATCAATAAATGTACATTTATAAAATGTTATCTCATTATATAATTTGCGTGAATTTAATTTGTTGAAGATATGCAGCAATAACAGGGAGATTTTTAGGTGGTCAACAGCTGCACAGGATGATTGTGATAGAGTAACAAAGCAAGTACACTAGGTATATATATATTGATTTAAGTATTGATGTATAAAACCATTTTTTAAGTGTAAACTACTTTGGGCACTTTTTGGTAGGGGAAAATCTTATGGCTGTGCACGTTAGACGCTTTTGTGTGAAAACCAGATTGATGTTGATAATTTTAATTCAAACAAAATTTTAATACTAAAAGTTCTAAGTTTTCACTTCTATTATGTTAAATATGTTCCTGTGGTGGTT
>JARJDX010115896.1:0-12843 GCA_030264735.1 Gymnusa sp. GC000175 | reverse complement strand
GTTTTTATGTAGGTGTAGGATACTTGGATAAATTAAAAGTTTTTCTGAACAAATAAAAAGGTCAGATTATCCATAAAAACGCAATGTCATCAAATTTTTTGTGACCTCCTGTCAAACTTTTTAAAGATGGAGGCATCCACATTTGACAGGAGGTTGGAATGACTTATAGAGTAAATATTGTAAAGCTACCAACAGAAATTATATAGAAAAAACATCACAAGCAAAAACATTTCTAAAATAGTTCTGAAAAATTTGGAGTGTCCTCCACTCAGCTTTCACGTAACCGAAAAAATCTAAATGTTTTGAATAAACAACTCCCACGAATAACAATAAATATGTTGACAATTCATTGCCACACTGAGACTTGGAGTATTTCTACAGCAGCATTATTATTCGAAAAGATTCTCGTCCAAAGGCAAACATTTATTGAATAAAACAACTATGTCTTGATTTAGATGTTTTCTTATAGAAAAATGTATCCAGATCCTCGATTTTGACAAATTAATATTGTTTCTTATATAAAATAAACACAAATTTGGGGAAAAATATTGAAGATTTTACTAAAACGCTTAGACTCCCGTCCGTGCACATCTGTTGAAAGATGTATAAGTAATTGTCAGATTTAAGATTTTAGACAGTTAAAAATATAAATGAGCGTGGCCGAAGTCACTTTAAGCATCTAATAAACATCTTCACCGGACACGTTGCTGGTTGACATATTATATTCATTTGAGTGTCGATTATCAAATGAAAAACATCTAAACTTTGATGAAACTTCTCAAATTTAACAAAAATCATGTAATTATACTCAAAATTGCCTAAATTTAAAAAAATAAAATGATCGTAATTTAACTAATTTAATTATAATCGTTGCAGATTAAAACAAAAACATAAAAATTTCAATAAAATTGCACAAATTTGATCACAATCATCAAAATTTCAAGAAAATTGCACAAATTTGATCACAAACATCAAAATTTCAAGAAAAGTGCACAAATTTTGATCACAATCAACAAAATTTCAAGAAAATTGCATAAATATGATCACAATCATTACAATTTCAAGAAAATTGCATAAACTTGATCACAATCATCAAAATATCAAGAAAATTGCACAAATGTGATCACAATCATAATAATTTCAAGAAAGTTGCACAAATTTGATCACAATCATCGAAATTTCAAGAAAATTACACAAATATGATCACAATCATCAAGATTTCAAGAAAATTGCAAAAATTTGATCACAATCATCAAAATTTCAAGAAAATTGCACAAATTTGATCACAATCAATAAAATTTCAAGAAAATTGCACAAATTTAATCACAATCATCAAAATTTCAAGAAAAGTGCACAAATCTGATCACAATCATCAAAATTTCAAGAAAATTGCACAAATTTGATCAAAATCATAAAAATTTCAAGAAAATTGCACAAATTTGATCACAATCATCAAAATTTCAAGAAAATTTCACAAATATGATCACAATCATCAATATTTGAAGAAAATGGCACAAATTTGATCACAATCATCAAAATTTCAAGAAAATTGCACAAATCTGATCACAATCATCAAAATTTCAAGAAAATTGCACAAATCTGATCTCAATCATCAAAATTTCAAGAAAATTGCACAAATTTGATCACAATCATCAAAATTTTAAGAATATTGCAAAGATTTGATCACAATCGTAGAAATTTTAATCAAATTATCGCAATTTTAAACAAAATTATCAAAGTTTTGAAAAAAACCACTTATCATTTGGCAGTTTTCTTCGGAAAAGCACAGTTTTAAATAAAAATTGCAATGTTTTTGGTTTATATTTTATAAGATCCTAAAGCTCCTTGCATTATAAGGCCCCAAGCGGGCGCCTCTTACGCCTTTATTAAGGTCCGCCACTGTATCAAAACCTGATAAAAATGAATTGCAAGGGAAAGTAAAATTTAAACGAATTTCCATATGTCATCATAACCTTTCTTAATATGTCCTAGAAAAAATTGTAAAAGATGCACGTCGACAATAAAAAAAATGTATGTGTGGTCACCACTTATCGTTTGTCGTTTTTTTTTAGGAAAAGCGCAGTTTAAAATAAAAATTGCAATGTTTTTGGTTTATATTTTATAGGATCCTAAGGCCCCAAGCATTATGAGGCCCCAAGCGCGCGCCTCTTGCGCCTGTGTATGGTCCGCCACTGTATCAAAGTCTGATAAAAATAAATTGCAAGGGAAAGTAAAATTTAAACGAATTCCCATATGTCATCATAACCCTTTTTAATGTGTCCTAGAAAAAAATTGTAGAAGATGCACGTCGACAATAAAAAAATGTAGGTGTGGTCACCACACAACTTTCGTTTAAGCATTTTCTTTCATAGTAAAATTATGATGAGAAAATGATATTTTGCAAATTTAATTTTAAACACTTTAGTACTATTTTATCCATAAACGTAAGAGTTTTTGCAATATTTGCAAATAATCGCAATTTCTAAGAGTCCTAAGCAAGAAACCACAACTTCTGGTTGGTGGATTTTAATCAAAAATTAATAGGACTTAAATTTTTGGTAAAAGTTTAAATATGAATTTTCGGACCAATCAGGGCTGCAAATTGAAGAGCGGACACAGAAATTAATTTGAAATATCGCTATTCTGAATGAACATACACCAAAACGAATATTTCTGTAAAATGGTTAATTCGCGATTCAAATTAATTTTTACCGCCATGTTTTAGTGCACCAAGTGGGTAAAATAGGGTTATGACAGATTTTAATAATAGTAACTCGATGCCTATTTTGTGTATTTTTCTGTGGCTGGGATGTTTTCTGGGTGTTTTTTATGTTTGGTAAATTTGTAAATATCGTTTAAATATGTAAACACATATAAATAAAATAAAGTACCCACTACGGAGAAGTACATTTTTCTCCGCTAGAGGGCGTATTGCTTAGCTTGAATCGCCTATAGTTCTATTAAAAAAAATTCTTCTCCAAAGTGGGGGCAAAGATTATTAAAAGTGGTGACAAGATTATTGAAAGTGGTGACAAGATTATTGAAATTGACAACCTCTATTCGTCCATTACTCATTAAATGTAATGTAACGCGTAAAATATTAAATGACAATAAAGGTCGCCTTATTTAATTAACAATTAGGTAATGCTATTGATATTATAATAAGGAAGGTCATTTTAAAACACATTCTAATAATGATAATTTATTCTGTGATGCTTCTATTAATTTTTTAAAATGTTTTGTTATTTGCACCAATTTTAAAATTTTAACTAGTTTTTTTAAAAGAGAGGTTATGTAAGTTACCAATTTGAAAAGCTAATCGCTGAAATATGGAAATTCAATGCGGCTAAGAAAAAAAATTTAAGCGTCGCAGTATAAAGTCTTAAAGGCCTAGAAAATCGTCTATTTATTAACTTATTATTTCTTATTATTATTTATATTTAGTTCAAGGTTTAATGGTTATGTGGAAGAGTAGGGTATGTTCTCTCTTGAACATACATCTGAACATCGCCATATTTTAGATCACTTAAGATGTACTTTTGTGAACTTTAAATAAAAGTCCTTTATTATTATTATTATTACTTAGAGTGATTATAAAATACAAATTTTGATGAAAATGACTTTAAGGTGGTGAAAAACATTTTTTTTTTTCGAAATTTTAATTTTACGATTTTCCACAGAAATGAATTATTTTAGATGTCTCTGCAGAATTGTAAGTCTAGAAGGCCTAGAAAATCGTCTATTAACTTAAAGTGATCATAAAATACAAATTTTGATTAAAATAACTTTAAGGTGGTAAAAAATATTTTGTTTTTCGAAATTTCAATTTTACGATTTTTCACAGAAATTAATCTTTTCAGATGGCTCTGCAGAATTGTAAGTCTAGAAGGCCTATAAAACCGTCTATTAACTTAGAGTGATCATAAAATGCAAATTTTGATGAAAATGACTTTAAGGTGGTGAAAAATATGTTTTTTTCGAAATTTTAATTTTACGATTTTCCACAGAAATTAATCTTTTTAGATGGCTCTGCAAAATTGTAAGTCTAGAGGGCCTAGAAAATCGTCTATTAATTTAGAGTGATCATAAAATACAAATTTTGATTAAAATAACTATAAGGTGGTGAAAATTTTTTTTTTTTCGAAATTTCAAGTTTACGATTTTTCACAGAAATGAATCATTTTAGATGGCTCTGCAAAATTGTAAGTCTAGAAGGCCTAGAAAATCGTCTATTAAATTGGGGTGATTATAAAATAAAAATTTTAGTTAAAATAACTTTATGGCAGTGAAAAATATTTTTTTTTCGAAATTTCAATTTTACGATTTTTCACAGAAATTAATCTTTTCGGGTGGCTCTGCAAAATTGTAAGTCTATTAACTTAGAGTGATCATAAAATACAAATTTTAATTAAAATGACTTTAAGGTGGTAAAAAATATTTTCTTTTGAAATTTTAATTTTACGATTTTTTACAGAAATGAATCTTTTCAGGTGGCTCTGCAAAATTGTAAGTCTAGAAGGCCCAGAAAATCGTCTATTAACTTGGAGTGATCATAAAATACAAATTTTGATTAAAATAACTTTAAGGTGGTTAAAAATAATTTTTTTTTCGAAATTTTAATTTTACGATTTTTCACAGAAATTAATCTTTTCAGGTGTCTCTGCAAAAATGTAAGTCTAGAAGGCCTAGAAAATCGTCTATTAACTTAGAGTGCTCATAAAATACAAATTTTGATTTAAATATCTTTAAGACGGTGAAAACTATTTTTTCTTCGAAATTTCAATTTTACGATTTTTCACAGAAATTAATCTTTTTAAGTGGCTCTGTAATATTGTATGTCTCGAAGGCATAGAAAATCGTCTATTAACTTAGAGTGATCATAAAAAAAGACACAAATTTTGATTAAAATGACTTTAAGGTGGTGAAAAATATTTTTTTTTTTTTCGAAATTTTAATTTTACGATTTTTTACAAAAAAGAATCTTTTCAGTTGGCTCTGCAAAATTGTAAGTCTAGAAGGCCTAGAAAATGGTCTATTAACTTAGAGAGATCATAAAATACAAATTTTGATTAAAATAACTTTAAGGTGGTGAAAAAATTTTTTTTTTTTGAAATTTTAATTTTAACATTTTTCACAGAAATTAATTTTTTTAGACGGCTCTGCAAAATTGTAATTTTTTTCCTAATTAACCGACCTGGTACCTATGATCGCTTCCAAGAGACCATACCGAGTAAAGAAAATTTTAATGACGACCCTCCAAATTTTCTTTAATTCCTGGAGTCGACAATAAACGCATGAAATTAAGCTTTAAAATTACATCTCGTCTTATACTAAGGTAATCTTGAACTCCGCTATGTTCGAAACATGAATTTTTCACCATTCAACAACTTCTTGTGTGTATAAACGATATGTACATGTACTTTTTTACTTTCAAATGTGATACATTGCACATTTTTATACATGTACCTAGAGAGAAGAGATTAAGAAACCCTTTCTATGATTTAAATCCACCAATTCGACATCACACCTATAAGCATGTAGTAGAAGACTGCATTAAGTTTTTCAACAAAAATTAATTTAATTTAACAAAATATTTTTTTTACTAGACATTGATACACAACAGCCAGGATTTCAACCTAGAACTTCGATAGTATTAACCTCCAATTACATAGCAGCCGCTAAATGATTTAATCAAGGACCAAATTTTAATCCAAACAAAAAATTACGTGGCAACAACGTTTTACGTATTAAATATTAACGATAGTATTGTTCTTGGGTCCGGAAACAATAAATTATTATTAGATTGTTTTATATTGGGCGTTGTAAAAAATAAAGGTGGTGTGTGAGAACTTTCCGGCGTTGGATTAAAGATTTACAATGAAGTGTCAGTTGTGTTAGTTGTAATAAGTATAAATATTTTCGATTGGGTAGGAATGGTATCGTTGTATTTCAGCGTCTCTTTTTTTTTCTTTTTTTATATTCCGCCGCAAATTGTGATGGTATTGTGGGAATGTAAAGAGTGAGCTACTTATTTTATGGTCAGTCTTTGTTTTTGGCTGGATTAGTTTGTGGTAGTAGTTAGTACAAAACTGTTGAGTTCGCAATATGCGGGCAGAAGAATAAGTCAGATGGACGACAACAAGAGTAAACTAGTTCCGTGCTGACAGCCCGACTGCTTGCTCGGCGTTGTCACCGGGCGAACGGGGCCCAACAAAACTTCATCTAATTGGATGCCGGGTCAGATATAATATAGATTTATGTTTCAGTTTTAGGCTAAAACTGGATGGCTGTGATTTGTGGGGGCTGGAATTTTCTTTTTTAACCAATTATTTATATGGTTATGTATATTTACCTGACCATATGGGTTGAGAAGCTTTGTTGCGGTGAGGAATGCGTTTGGTTTTTGGATCGTTTTTTTGAATGGCAATGTCCTCGTCATATCTGCCAGTTATGACGATCTGCAACACGGACACGTGTTGTATTTTAGATCGTTTGAGCGCGATATCGACGGCGGGGCGCATAACTCGTCACAACAATGGTTCGAAAAACACATGCCGACCAACTTGTTTTCATATCACCTTGATGCATCCCCGCATGAATTATTTATTTTGCACGAATCGCGGCCGGCAGGAATGTGAGAGACGGACACCTCTGGAAGAGCCCACCAGGACTCAGAGATCTTCTTACGCACACGAACGGCGTCATTACGGACGCGAAATAGCTACGCGACCATCTGGGATGCCAATAATGAGTTCAGCGAGTTAAGAGTTCCTAGCTGCAGCATTATTTCACGAATGCTCCGACATAACATATTTATTGAGGTTGTCGCGAACATCCAGCAGACAACAGTTTTTATTGACATGCATCATAACTGAGAGAACAGCTCGTCGACTTGGCAGGCATAATAAGTGTGCAAAGTTACCTCTCAAAGCCGGAATGGATCTAACAAGCTCCCCGCATGACCGCTTATTAGCGAATCCATTCGGTAAACGACTGCATCGGTGACAGTTTGATTGCAGCATCCATGTGCATGAGCTTCGGCTGCCATACAAAACACTTAAATTATGTATTACCATACTTATACACATACACACAACACACATGCACATTAAGAACTAGTCGAAGATATACAGTGTGTTTCTAAAGTAAAAGAAAAATAATATATAGGGTAATTCGTTAATGTAACTATTGTAACTCATTTACAAATTACACATACACACAGTACATCCACACTACAAAAACTAGTTAGGTTAGGTTAGGTTAAGTTAGGTTAGGTTAGGTATATACAATGTGTTCCCAAAATAAATGATGAAAAATATATAGGGCAATTCGTAATTACTACTCACGCACAATAAGAATAATACTAAGCTTTATACAAAATAAAGCTGAAAATTGAAGAAATATACAGACACAACACAACCAAGAACTATATGGTAAATTAAAGACGGTGTGTTCCTAAAAGAAACGAACATATACAAAGAAGTCAGAATAGGGGTATACCCAGGTGCCCACGCCCAAGCGACATTTGATATTTTAAGTTGGTATTGCTGTGCTAATAATCATTGGCGTTACTTGTAACTGACAGTAAAAATTTATTTGTGTTTTACTGTGCAAGCGAATTTTATACATTTCATCAAAACAGAAATTTTCGCGATTACTAAACTTTCTTTTACTTCGTAAATGAAGTAAAATTATTTAGATCAAGTACACAGAAGCGTTGAAATTATTATGCGATATGACACTTGATACACATACCAGTGTGCGCAGAAAGTTTTGCGATGAATTTTTGTAAACTTTTTCCATTCGATTTTTTATATCTCTTACAACTTCTTCTCAACTAGGTCTACCTCTTGACATTTCTTTACAAGTGCAATGCTTGTTTTTAAAGAGCTGAACAAGATTTTGTTTATGTTGCACGCAGCATAATGTACATTAAAATTTAGGAAAGCTTCCGCAAACTGCACAATGTCAAATTGCAAGGAGTATGTCCTTAAAGCATCTGCATTTCGCATGCCACTTCGAAAGTAGACCATAAGAATAAATTCGTCTTGTTTACTTGTAAATGACATGCCTCTTATAATCTAAAATAAGAGGTTATGTCATCTTGTTTTTAACTATGAGTAAAACTAACTATTAAACACCTTGATGGATACCTTATTTTGATTTGAAAAGAACTGGTTTTGTTTGAATGTATAAAATTCGCTTACACAGGTAAAACATAAATAAATTTGTACTGATTAATTGCACAGGAATACCAACTTAAAATATAATAATATAATAATTGCAATTTTAAATCAGACGTAAGTTCTTTTAATAATTAATCAAAAAAAAGTGAAAAATTTCACTTCAACAGGCGTACGTCTTAAAAATATCGGCGGCTCAGCTCTGGCCGACATTTCTTCGAGACTGGTCGTTAAATTGATTCCACGAATGTGAAGTCATTATCTATAATCCCTCATTATAAAAAGTGCAAAATTTGCCAGGCGATCTGGATTCATAATAATCCCCTTAATGTAAATCGTGAGCATGGTTTTGAAATATCCAATACCTGGAAATATTTATTTTCATCATTAAATTCACACTCGAACAAGGTCGTCATCGGACTTTTGCGCCTTGAGAAGGCTCCCTGTAATGGAGAGCAAAACGTTGGCAACAACCAATAAAAATACGCGACTTAAACCTGAAAGTAAGAAAATTTAAAACGACTCAACGCGTCTATCCCTAAACTTACACCAAGAGTTCGACCTAACCAATAAGTCTTGTTAAAGCTGGTAGTTTGTGAGCCGAGGCGATAGCCGAGGTTCGCAAACTACCGGCTCGAACAAAAATTATTGGTTCAATCACGTTGATCCCCAAACCACCACCATGAAATAAAAACAGGACCGGACTAAAATTTTTTCTTTCTTTGTTTATACATGATTAGGGCTACCAACTTTTGTCAAAAAAAATAGGGTTGCCAACTCAATAAAAAAAAAAAAAAATTTAAATTATAATTTTTTTTTATACTACACCATGTTAATTATATAAATTTTAATATGTATACTATTTTAAACATTACATTTACGGCGAGAGCCGTGGAGGTCCTTCTTTTGACAAAGTAAAATACATATACGATTTAATTAAAATTACTACTTTTGCACAGAAATATTTTTCTATTTAAATTAAATACAATGCGTTGATAACTCTTTTCTCTTTGTTTTAAAAACATATATCAGATTGAAAAGAAACATTCACTGGCTATCGAATACCCAAGCGACCAAGCACGACTTCTGATTGGGATTTGAAACAAAATCCTAAATATTCCTCGAGTTATGTCAAGTAGAAATTCTTTAATCCGTGAAGTAAATATTCAGCAAATGCAAACATTGTAAAATATTGTGAATTCATAAAATTAATGAGAGTTTATACAGAAATTTTCTTCTGGGATAGATTTGTTTACTTTAAGCACCTGTTTATTTAATTTTTTTCTTCTTATTACTTTATCATAAGATAAGGTATTGTAATCGTCAAATAATGTTGAAAACAAAGGATTGTTTTCAAAGCATTCTTGACCGAAATGAATAAAACTAATAATTTCTTGGTCAAGATTTATTTTAATATGCATGTGTTTTACATCGTTGGAAAGAGACCAAAAATCTTCATTTAAAAGTATTAAACGCAACATTGGGTCCCATTTGAAAATTAAAAGTTAGTACCAATAACTCGAAAACCGTACAAGTTAGAAAAATTTTGAGAACCCCTGGTGATTCTCCACAAAAAAAAAGTGCAAACTAAAATTGTGTATTTGTTCAATAAAGAAGTTATAAGCCAAAAACAAAATCGTCAAAAACTTGAACTTTCGCTTTTTCTAGTTACCTATGCATATTTTTAAAAAAACAAGTAAGTACATCATTAAATTCGTTTCCTAACGTGGCAACTTTGCCCTAATTTACCCGACCTCATATCTTTCGTTTCTCAAGATCCGAATAGTGGGGTTTCAAAAACGTACACTCTGTATAGTCCGCGCATTCTTTAAATTAAAAGTTGCTTCCACTTCCATTCCAAATTTTTTTTGATATTCTTTATCAACTGCTAAATCGTATGCTGTTTATGACATAAGAGCGGAGAACGTATCAAAACCAGTGAAGAAAAACTTTTTTAGGTCGCTTTGAAGTTTTCCGCTAGGTGGCGTATCGCTTAGCTTGAATCGCCTGTAGACTTTCTCCTTGCTTTTTTTTATCTTTCTCTTTTTTCTAATTAAAAACTGAATTGTAGGTTGAGCTGTTGCTCAATGCCTATTCTTGTTGTCTGTGGAGCAAAGATAATGCCTCATTTTCGTCCTATATCAGCGATCTACGGTACGCGAAAGAATCTTAAACCTACTATTATTATTAGAATTAAGAACTTTTGTAATATATTGTAATCGATATAACCTTATTGATTTTTTGATTATTAATAAATCTTTAAAATAAAATAAAAAATAAATAAAACATAATTTTTCGAACGTCCTGTATACATAACACAATTGAAAACCAACTTGTAGAGTATCCACCTAATAGTAATCTTCACTATTTAAACTACTTTTCAACTTTTTATATTTTGGATGAAAAGCAAATAAACCTCATCTCTTAAAATAATCTATAGAATTTATACTCGTATTTTTTTTGTCCCCAAACTCCGACAACAAAGGGAAAATATTTTAACATGGTGGAGATGTATACTGGTATTTGGGAAAGAGGTATCTCGGTTTTTGCTCCCTTTTATATATTCTATTTTTATTTCTGAAGGCTTTATAAACAGTCGCAGTCATTCCTTAAATAAATCACCGACACATTAACAGGAAACCAATTAAAATATGACATGTGACCAGTAAACAGCGGCCAATGAATCGATCGATTCTCAAGAGAGAAGTGGAAACGCTTACTACATACTTAACGAGTACATAAGTGTGATATTTGTAAATGAACAGCATCAGCATAATCCTCAATTCAGGGGGTGGATTCTGCGATAATACTATTCTGTTTACATATGTTATAGTTGAAATGGTCACAGTCCGCGTTTTCCCATCCGGATGCAAATGGAATAAGAGAGAGAGATCGGTCGCGCTCACGTCACGACATAACAATAAGGGCTGCTTTTTTAATACCCATGACTTCACTCAGAGATGTGTACCAATAAATATGTCAAAAGAGACAAGCGTCTCCGGACATGCAAATGTTAATGCTATGATATTTGGATATACACACATATAACAAATGGCGGGCGGCGACCGTAAAGCGGCAACATGTGCAGTCGCGATGACAGATACATAATATTATTATGGAAATATTAATACCCGAAGAAGAAAGAAAACATAAATCTACACAACTGATATGATGATACCCGTCATACTGGATCGTTCTTTATTATAAATTCCATTCAACAGGAGTCTACAGCAGCCTGTGGCCTCTTTCCATACATCAAGAAGTCATTCCGTTTCCTTTCTCAACACAACACTCACTTTACACACAAACATTTTATCGATAATTAAGAAATTTCTTTTAATTTTATTCAAAGAAGCTTATTTCATTAAAATTTGTGTATTCGTGCCCAGACTGGCATGAATCAAATTTAAATATATAACCTTAAACACCCCTTTTTTCTCACTTTGTAAATTAATTATAGGTTGTTAAAATAAAGGGTTCTTTGCAGTTGTTAAACCTGATACAATAAAAAAAAGTTGAACAATGGAGATACACAATTTTAGGCTTGATTAGGGTTACCAGATACGTAACTAAATTATGTTTTTTCGGGTACTAAAGTTATTTTTCCAGATTTATAATTATTAAGAATAATTATTAAATTGTGGATAAAGCTGACTTTTTCGGAAACAAAATCAATTTTTGACGAATATTTTGGTTAAAAAAATACAGAGATGTGGTGTCTTCAAATACATTACCAAAATTTGAGGTTATGGGGAGAATAAAAATACATCTTTTAAATAAGGTGCGACTTGACCATTGTTGCAATTTAAAAAAAATTAACGTCATTGCTTTGACATATGTCAATAAAAACAAAATATTTTCACAAGTTTATAGGATACGTGTGAAAAATAAATCGACGTGTAAATCGACGAAATTAATTATTTTAATTAGAATTTAGACTTTCGCGACTAATTTTTCTTACTTTCGGGCTTTTTATAATAAGGGATTATAGATAATGACTTCACATTAATGAAATCAATTTGACCTGTCTCGAAGGAATGCTCAGCCAGGGCTGAGCCGCAAATATTTTGAAGACGTACCGTCCGTTGAAGTTCAATTATGCGTGTCCTAATTTACCGATTGGTCTCGCCAAAATATATCAACTCGCGATTTAAGACAACCTACTTAATAAATTCCCGGATTTAAAAGAAAAACTTTGTCCTTCACATTGTTTGTTACGTTAGAGATTTTGAGTCCGATTTGAAAATAGTCTTTACATCATATTTGTGTAAAATTCGTCCGATTTTGTCTGTGCAGGTTTTTACATATGGCATTTTAGTTTTAATGAATTTGTTCCATAGTTTAGCCCCTCACTGCAAAAAAAATTACCCTTAAAGGGTCTTATTTACATTTCTCTTTATTCTTTATTTGTCATGAAAATTTTCGACTAGTGGCAACAAAAATTTGAAATCCAAAATAATTTATTGTTCAACATAATATCCTCATAATAAAATACATTTATACATCTCTTTCAAAAACAAATTTTTATTTTGCCCTGCAAACCAGCACTTCTATGCCTCTTTCGAAAAAAAATTACGACCTATTAGACTCCTTTTCAGTTAAGCCAACAGAGCCAGATGCGGCAAATAAAGAGGATGTTCAAGTAATTGAAACCCCAAAT
>JARJDX010115879.1:0-12111 GCA_030264735.1 Gymnusa sp. GC000175 | reverse complement strand
ATGTATCAATTAATGTCTAAAAATGTTTGTTTGAGAAATTACCAGTTTTTGACATTTTGATCTCAAATTTAATTGATATTTTCCGAGTTTCCAGAAGGTAAAATTTAATACAATTTTCATTAAATATATAAAATGTATGGCCTAATAACATACCAAAACATGAAAACTTTCCAATGTGTCATTTTACGTCTAAAAATGTTTGTTTGAAAAATTTTCATTTTTGGGCATTTTGATCTCAAATTTAATTGATATTTTCCGAGTTTCTAGCGGGTAAAATTTAATACAATTTTTATCAAATATATAAAATTTATGGCCTAATAACATAATAAAACATGAAAATTTTGCAATGTGTCATTTAACGTCTAAAATTGTTTGTTTGAAAAATTTCCATTTTCGAACATTTTGATCTCAAATTTAAAATATCTTCAACCAAGAGAAAATTATTTATGATAATTTCTTTAAACAATATTTATTTTACCAATAGGCAAAATACATTTTTAAAATAGAGACGAATTAAATAAAATTTAAAATACCTTCAACCAATAGAAATTAACTATTTATTAAAATTTCTTTAAAATCTTTGTTTCACCAATAGATAAAATACATTTTTAAAATAGAGGTAAATTAATGAAAATTTAAAATCGCCAACCAATAGAAATAAACTATTTATTAAAATTTCTTTAAAACGTTTATTCTTAGACCATTATTACTGCTGCTAATGTTCTAAAAACTCTGCTTTGTTTCATTTATTTATTCTCATCTGTACAGATCGCTAATATCAATCTTGTACTGGTGTTGTTTTAGAAACGCTATCTGTTTGCCCCTTGTATCCTATCACCCACACCAGAGTTACTCTGATGGTTGTTGTCAGGGTTCCAATATTCTTTGATATTGGCGGATTTCTTTGATTATAATGTTGCACTGGTTTGTATGTATGAACCCGTTTTTGAGCGAGAGCTCTCGCTTTCGGGTGTAGACAGAGTCTACTTTCAGCCTATATTTTACGTCTTCAATATGAGTAACAGGGCAGGTATTACGTCACACTGGTTTGCAAAATGTAAAAGATCGTTGTGATTTTCAAATGTTGGACAAACTGTTTGGGAATCGCTACTGTGACTAGATTTTAGGCTAAGCCCGTATTTCTATGGGTTGTTTTTTGGGGTGCAAATATTCGCTTTTGATAAATTATCATTTTGCTACCAAACGCGTAAACGGTGACTAATTTTGCCAAAGTTTGCCCATCGGATGGGAAGTTCAGCCCAAAAGTCAACCCTTAAAGCGTAACAACAGCTTGGACAAGCAGCCTTGAACCTTTAAGCTTTCTATGTACCAGATACCACTAAGTGATGATACGTTTTTTTCCTCTTCTCGTCCGTCTTAGTTATTTTAGTTGCAAAGGGCTCATTCGTAAGCATTTTGTCCTTCTCTAAGCATTTAGACATTTATTTCTTCCAAAAGGTCTTTCTTTTCTCTGTGAGCAGTTATAATTTCGTGAGCATACCGCACCGACTGGAAGAGGTCAAAAGAAAAAAGGATTTCCTTTCAAAGCATAACCAATCGAAAAAGAAAAGGCAATTAATTTTAATAAATGTGGCATTCTAGTAATAACTTTCGTAGTAATAAATTCTAATTAAAGAAGAAATGTTAAATTCCAAACACATTTACACTTCGAGGACGTGATATATTTATTTTATATCTATTGGTGTGCATTTTTAGAGTGACTTTGGAATATGGGTGCGGTCAAATCACCTTACAAACAAGTGATTCAACGACTTAGTAATATTTTATTAATACGTAGACCATAATCAAGGTGAAATAATGTAGCTGCACGCATTTTTTTTGCTAAAACAGCAATAAATTTTATTTCATCGCGATATTATTTGTTACGCCTAACTACGCCACTGGTATTTTCCAGTATGACAAAGACTGTAAGCAGTTTTTCGGGAATACTCAAATATAAGTACCTTCCATAGGCATCAACAAAGTCGTACATAGTCCAAGTTCATTTGGTGCACCGAAATTTTGTACTTCCAACACTTTTCAGGTACCTACCTTACTTCGAAGTTATAGTTGAGGCTCTGGTACCATCATCCGCCCAGATGGCGCTGCTTTTTGAAGCCACTCCATGTGGCCCTAATCTTCTACTTCTTCCAAGTTATATTGCGGAAATACTCATAGATTATTGCGATAAATATTTTATTGGGTTAAAAATAATTTTTGTTATTGCATTTATTTATTTATACCTATTTTGCTAGATATTTTTCACTCAGTAATTAACACGATAATTAATTTAAAACAAAACAAAGCAATAAAATGCAAATATAGTCCCGATAATTATTTTTTTTTAATAAATTGAATAAAGTGCAACAAAAGAAATTTAGCCTCGAAAAATTAATTATCTCAGTATGTAATTTCCTTGTTAATTTCATCCTTTATAAACAAATCAATTAAAACTTTTTATTATTATTATTATTATTATTATTATTATTAAGTACACTTAAGCTCTAGCCTAAGGATAATTGTACAAGTACGCGATATCTGATCTAGATGTTCCTCAGCCTTGGATAAATTTGCAACTACCAATAATATAATTTTTTTATTATATCCTGAAGACACGTGGAACCTTATCGATGAACATAGAATGAATTTCAGCCTTAATCTTATCATTACCAACGATCTATTTTTCTAACAGACAATCTGATAAGCGTCTTAACTCTTCGTACAGTGACGTATAAAGTTTAATGCTGGCACTCCTTGTTTCAATCTCGCAAAGATAGGTTAATGCATGTTTAGTTTAGTGTTATCTTTAAATTTTTTTTGTCAAGCAACCCTTGACACCAATTTTTAATTTAACACTGGGAATTGTTGAGATTTTATCTAAAGGCGTGTACATACTTTTTTGCTATTGTAAAATTTTATTGCACATTTTTTAAATCCTTAAACAAAGACATTTTAATTATATAGTAATTTTTAAGAATTGCACGGTAATTTTCAACCTTAAAATTATGAATAAAACATTAGGTCTTTAAATAATTTTTAAAACGTTGTAATGAACTCATTTTATAATATTTTGTGATTTTACCTACGTCAGAAAAGTAATTTAAAATTTTCAATTTCTTTCTTCGTCCTTCTTTACCCTTATTCAGCATGTTTCCTTCCTCCTCATCTCTTCTTTTTCCTTCTATCTTCTTTCTTCGTCTTCTTATTTCCTTTTTTTTTTCTTTTCCTTTTTTTCACCACTTTTTTCCGTTCTTTCTTTATCCTCCTTATTTCTTCGTTCTTCCTTTCTTTTTCCTCTTGTTTACTCATAATTCTTCTTTTCTTTAATGTACATCCTATATATTACATAGAAGAACGTAAAAAATTATCATTTCACTATTGAAAATTTCTCTGATTGTAAAACTCTTGCGTTAATATGTGGGAGAACATTATTATTCTCGAATGGCTGACATTTCGTAACAGCTAATACCCAACACATATTTTACAACCATTTATCCGCATTGCAATGATACATGGAAACTAAATACCGATATAATCTCATTGAAAAAAATCATTATGTATATTTAAACATAAATCATAAATTATTTTTTTAATGAAAAACACAAATGTATTATTAAATGAAATTTATTGTTAAACTGTTTGTAAATTTTCAGAAAACTCGCTCAAAATGACCAAAAATGGTCATGGCGTCATACCAAATTGATATTTTTGACCATTTTTAGCAAGCACTTATTCTTTTTGTAAAAAACAACTAAATTTGCTCCAAAATATCTGTAACAAAAATATTTTCAATTAAAAACTTCTACAGGATTTTTTTTTCATTTAAACTTTTTTAATTTTTGACCAATTTTGTTTAAAAAAAATTTTACATAAACATTTAAACAATTTTCCAATTAAGGCTTTAAACTATGATGTTTCTCAATTACGTAAAGGTCGCTAAACCGACGATTAAAGAATAGAGCATGCATCACGTTTCAAAGATAAAACAGGAAGATTTGATGACATCACAAAAAGGCGTATTAAGATTAAAGGTAGGTAAAGGTCACAATATTGAGATGAATGGAAACGAGATGATTGATTGTGGAGACAATGTAGTGAAAGTGTCAGGCGTTTTTTAAGTGGTTGGAGGGCGGTGGGCCGGCAAGTTTGTACCCTCGGGCCCCATTTCTTTCACCTGCATCCACACTTTCTCTGTAAACTCTTATTATTCGTGTGCATATCCAATAAACACATTTAAATTACTAAATTACAACATACTACTGAGTAAACGACTTCTTAATTACAACACAAACACACAAAATATGTTTGGAACTTTTTATTTATTAATACAATGTAATAATTTATGTTAAAATACCATCACCATTAACCCACTAAACAGAAAAAGTAGTTTATTTGGTTGAAACTACTTTTTTTTCATATAAATTTTGCGCATGAGGAATTTGTGCAATATTTTGGAAATTAAAATAGTTCCAAATAAATATTTAAATAAATTAATGTCATCCTGTTGCTTATTTCGAAATTATGTTGTTTTTTTATATAATTATAACACATTCTTCTTTCTTCAGTCTTTTAAATATTAGCTAAAAAAATTATTAATTTTAGTCAAAATATAATAAATATGCAGGGTTTGAAAAAAGTAACTCATAATGTCTATAACATCTTTGTTTTACATGTTTTAAGCATTTTTGGTTAAGCCGAAAACGGAAAATTTTGATTGAAAGGTACTGAAAAAGTCAATTTTTTTTTTGATTTTCAAGTATTATTTTTAAACTTTTATTGTCTTTTACTAATGCTTATATTTTTTTTCATTTATGTTTCAAAATTTTCAAAAAAAATTTATTTTCAAAAAATCAACTTTGGCGCTGTGTAGATTTAAAACCAGATGTTTGAAAATAAATATTTTTGCTTCACTTTACAAAGAATTTAATTCTAAATTGAATAAAATTGGTTTCATGCAAATTAATTTAGAATAAAAAAAGTTAGAACGTTTTAAATAAAAAAAATTATTTTTAAGCTTCGAATTTGATAGAAAAAAAAACCAAAAAAGTTGATTTTTGACAAAGCCTCCATTTTTTTTTTGATTTTTTAATATTATATTCAAAATTTAATTAACATTTTGCTGGTGCTTATAATTTTTCTATTCAAGCTTCAAATTTTTCAAAAATATGCATTTTTCGAAAAATGTCCCGAACTAAAATTNTCGATTTTTTTGGCAAAGCCACCAATTTTTTTGATTTCTAAATATTCTATTTAAGTCATTTTGCTGGTGCTAATATTTTATTCATTTAAGCTTTAAATTTTTCAAAAATATGCATTTTTCAAAAAATGTCCCGAACCAAAATTCAACTTTGACGCTGCGTAGATTTAAAACCTGATACCCCATAATGATTATTTTAACTCCAATTTATAAAAAATTTAATTCTAAATCTAACAAAATTTGTTTCATGCAAATTAATTTAGAATCAAAAAAGTTAGAACGTTTTAAATAAAAAAAAATCATTTTTAAGCTTCGAATTTGATTGGAAGAAAAATCAAAAAGATGATTTTTGACAAGGCCACTAATTTTTTTGATTTCTAAATATTATATTTAAAATTTATTTGTCATTTTGCTATTGCTAATATTTTTTTTTATTTAAGCTTTAAATTTTTTAAAAATATGCATTTTTCGAAAAATGTCCCGAACCAAAATTCAACTTTGACGCTGCGTAGATTTAAAACCTGATGCCCCATAATGATTATTTTAACTTTAATTTATAAAAAATTTAATTCTAAATCTAACAAAATTTGTTTCATGCAAATTAATTTAGAATCAAAAGAGTTAGAACGTTTTAAATAAAAAAAATCATTTTTAAGCTTCGAATTTGATTGGAAGAAAAATCAAAAAGTTGATTTTTGACAAAGCCATCAATTTTTTTGATTTTTAAATATTATATTCAAAATTTAATTGTCATTTTGCTGTTCTTAATATTTTTTTATTTAAGCTTCAAATTTTTCAAAAATATGCAGTTTTCGAAAAATGTCCCGAACTAAAATTTATCTTTGACGCAGCGTAGGATTAAAAACTGATGCCTCAAAATTATAATTTTGGCTTCAGTTCATAAAAAATTTAATTTTAAATCTAACAAAATTTATTTCATGCAAACTAATTGGGAAATAAAAAAGTTATAGCGCTTTAAATGAACTATGATTTGAAAGTAACATTTTTTCTTCATTTTTAAATGTTTTTTTTTTTACTTTTTACTGATATTTAACTTACCATTTTGCCGTTTTTGGCTCTAAACACTTATCTGTGACAACATCGTAAGATAGTCCTGAAGGACATTGCACAATTTCGGTGAGTCCTTCCCTACAAATAGCCACTTGCGTGCATTCCTTATTTAATTTAAAAACAGTTCCTGTTTTACAAGCAACTGTAGGATTAATGATGGCTAAAAAATAATTAGTTTAAAAATTATATAAACACTCAACAAAATTATTAACCATCTGGAAGGCGAGGGATTTCATTTGTGTCTTTTAATGATGGATAATAAATATAAGGATCTTTGCTGCAATCCACTCTAAATTCCAAATCACAAACTCCAATCACCTGCAAATTATAATATAATTTTTTGCCAAAAAGAGAAAGAAATTGTGTTACTTACGTCGTTAAATAAATATCCCTGTGGGCATTCATATTCGGCTACAATTTTATTATCTATGCAAGTGTAATAATTTGAGCAATTATTTTTATTCCTGAAAGTTCCTTGAGGCAACGGACAAATTCCTTGATGAATATAAGGTACTAAAAAGGAGGTTTTTTAATAACATCGCCGCAAATCTTTCAACATATTGACTGCTATGATTGGACACCGAGCAATACAAAATATAATTTTATTTTCTGCAGTCAAGGCTTTAAATGGACTTTCCACAGTCTACTACGAGTATACTCGTTGTAGGTAGTATTATTGTACTTGGTCAATACAGGTATTCTCGTAGTAGGTTATGACATTACGTCATCACGAAATGAGCATTAATGTAATAACTTTAAAAAAGCAATAAATGAAAAATTACGAGCTCATGTTTAATATAGGAGCGTTGTAACAGTTGTGTTTGGAAGATTACAATAAAGAATTTTATTAAAAACGCACTGCAAATAATTTAAAATTAAATAAATTACTTGTACTAATCTGTGGTTTACTATCTTCGTGTTTGCAAGGATAATTCGCTGGAAAATCACAATATCCTTTATTGGGATTGAAGTTTAAGCTTCCGGGACATTCCTGTTCTACTACTATTTCGTCCCAACAATTAACAAAAGTGCCACAACGGGTTCCCAAAAATTGTCCCCTTGGTTGTAGACATAATTTTTTTAATGCAGGATTTACTAAAATTAAAATAAATCGTAAAAAAATATAATAATAAATTGGTAATTAATTAAAAAATGAAAAAATAAAATACAATAATACAAATAAAAATAATTTGGTTTTACCTATTGGTAGTACAGGTGGTGATTGAGTTGGCTGAACGACAGGGTCAAAATAATTTGGGGGAGGTGGTCGATAAGCTGGTGGATTTGTTTGTGTAATGGGTGGACGATTTGTTGATGGTATCGGTGTGACTTCATATCTTGGCGGTTTGGTAGATGAAGGTTTGTTTTGTATTGGTGGTTTGGTGGATGAAGGTTTGTTTTGTATTGGTGGTGTGGGTGGACGTATTGTTATTGAAGGGTAATACCCTCCACTAGGTGGTCGTGTGGGTAAAGTAACTGGGCTTGGTTGTGTAGGAAGAGTTATTGGTGATGGTTTAGTAGGATACGTGATTGGAGTTGAAGGTGAAGGTGTAATTGGAGGTAGAGTGGAAGGATTTGTAGGGAAATAGCCACCACCAGGCGTTGGTCTTGGCGGAATGCTTGTTGGGAATGTAGGATAATAACCGCCTCCTGGACTTATAGTTATTGGTATTTGGTTATTTTCAGATTGAGGAGGTTTGTAGCTTCCATCAGATGGCCAATTACTACCCCCAGGTTTGGTTTCTTGGACTAAAAATGGAACTTTCGTCAACAAAATCTAGCAATTTTGTAGTATTAATTTTTTAATTCGACATTTTCAATTTTATATTTAATTATTTTTAGATATTTACTGCATTTGTTAGGTTTTTATCTATAACTGGCTATCCTAATGACAAATAGCAACCCATTGCTCAGGTATCAAAGTCAGGATCCTTTGATCCGAGATTTAATGAGCTACTGGGCTGCTATTATTTTAAAATACATATGTGCAAATTTTTTAATAGAAATACAATATTTTTTAACATAAAAAGAATCAAAAAAATAACTATGTGGTTTAAATTCTGGTTTATCAACTTTGAGTTAGGCAACCAAACGTACATCGTACAAATATCGACATATTCATAGGAAAGGTTTTAAATTAAAGAGAAAATAATTTTTAATAAACCGGTTGAGACAGTATAAGAAGTGATGGTTTAAAATATATTATGGTCGTAGTCTTTCTTCTTCTAACCGGTTTCACCAGTCTTCTTTATCTTCCCACTCTCCGTCTTCCAGGCCTGATGATCCCACGCTGGAGTTTTATTATGTCTTAATGGAGTGATCTTAATGAAGTAATCTTCCTCCATTTATTCCTGTCTTCAGCAAATCTTATGCTCTCTTGAAGTGGTGTCCCGATGATCTCTTGTACCTGGTCGATTCAGCGTTTTGGAGAACGTCCTCGAGGTTTTGTTCCTTCAATCTTTCCTTGGATTAATCTACTTTGTTAAGCCAAGATTTTCTAGGCCTTTCCCTTGTCCATCTTTTTTTGGAACACCAGTCTGCGATCCTCTTTATCCATCTGTTTGTGTCGGCTCTTCACACATGTCCGTATCACATTAATCGTTTTTGCTTTATAAAACCTAGCGCATCTATCCTTGCTTCCATTCTCCTTTTAATATCCTCGTTCTTTACGTTTTTGATCCTACAACAACTCCTCCAGTTGCTCATTTCCGTAGCTCCTATTTTGTCTCTGTTATTATTCAAGATCCAGTTTTCTGCACTATACGTCATAATACATTCGTTTTACAGATTCTAGTTTTGGTGTTTTTTGTTATTTGCTTATCCCATAACATCGAGTTTAATTGTTTGGTGGTGTTCTTCCCAGACCTATTCCGTTTTTAATCCCTCCGGATGTAGTTACGGTTTTTGGTATTGTAAATCCCAGATACTTGAAGGTTTCCGTTTCCTTAATTCTTATCTATTTCCAATTCTCATGTGTAATCCCCTGTTGTTTCGAGGTGTACAATTTTTATACAAGCTTACCATGGTTTACTTGAGCTTTCTAATCATAAACCCCAAGTCCTCTTCATCTTGCGTAACTACCACTTGATCGTCCGCCTGAGCGTATTGAGGTAGCCATCTCTTACTCCACATTTTTTTTCCTACACTTTTTTTTAGTTTATTGTAGGTACATTTTAAATAGAGTAGGTGATAAGCAACTATGAAGTAGTTCATTAGTTGTTGTAAACCATTTTGTTAATTTCCGGATAATTTTGACCACCGCTTTATAGTTGTAGTATATTTGTTTGTCTGCTTTAATCAGCTTGAGTTGTACATCGATCTTCTTTGTGGTTCGTTTAGTGGGGCAAAATTATTTGCCTTTTTTAAGTCTATAAAGGCAAGCATTGACGCTTCTGTTCTTCCCCTACCTTTTCTCCATCAGTTATTGGATATGGAATGCTCAAGCGTTCTGCTCTATATGGTTTGGTTTTCGTCGATTATCCCTCTAATTCTCTCTCTCTAGTCGCTGACTTCACTGAAGTGTCGTAATCCCATGCTGGCGTTTTATTATGTCTTAATGGAGTTAGTTATCTTCCTCCATTTATTCCTGTCTTCGGCAGTTCTTATGCTCTCTTGAAGTGGTGTCCCGCTGATCTCTTATACCTAGTCGATCCAGCGTTTGGAGAATGTCCTCGAGGTCTTGTTTCTCTAATCTTCCCTTATATGACAAGTTTCTCAAGATTGTCTCCCGTTCTACGATTAACATGATCGACATATTTGAGTATTTGTCGCTTTATGCTCTCTTGAAGTGGTTTCCCGGTCATCTCTTGTACGTGGTCGATCCAGTATTTTAGAGAACGTCCTCGAGGTCTTGTTTCTTCAATCTTCCCTTGGATGACAAGTTTCTCAAGATTGTCCCCCGTTCTACTGTTAACATGATCGAAATTTTTGAGTATTCATCGCTTTATAATGGTTGATAGTCAATGTCCCTCTAATTACATTGTTCTAACTTGCGTCGGATCAATTGGCGTATATCCTGCCTATTGTTGCTATTATCAATAGGTGTTAGTGTTAGTACATAGGCTGTGTCCAACTTTTCTGGTGACTTTTTCCCATTTTAATTCTTTAGAACATGTTTAATATGATTCTATTTAGTTTTGCGTTGGCGCATTCAATCATTTATGGGGATATTCCTCCTGGTTCTGCTGACTTATTATTTTTTAGACATTGGATTGCGTTCAATGTAAAAGTAATCTCAACTTGTTGATGTTCCTTTCTCATCCTGCGGTTGCTCTTTAAACTCTTCTTTGTTCTGTTAGCAGGTCCTGGTTTAGGCTCAGTTCTTTAAAACGTAAATTTTCACCATAGGTCTTATAAACCTTTTGATGCTCTCCTCTTTGTTGGACTTTAATCTTTTTGAAGTTTTTACACTCGTAAAGATGCCCAGAAACATAAATTTGCATAATAAATTACCCAATGTCTCAGTGGTAGATTATTTGCTTGAGACCATAACATTTTTTTTTTTTTTTACCAATTAATTTTCCAAAATTATGATTTTTTTCCAAAATTGAGTGAAAATCAAAAGTTGACTTAGACAGCTTATAACTTAGCTAATGCACGTCCAACCTATAACAGCTCTTCTTCAGTTTATAGAGAAATTAAATGTACACCAAACTAAAAGAAGAAATCCAAAATTCCCTGATGGAATCAAAAGTTTTGACAAATAAAATGAAACAAGTATATTTTAAATGCTTAATTTTGAGCAAATTCATACGAAATTTATTAAAATTCTGGGCTCATAAGCCTTATCACATTTTTCTAGATGGGTGAGGAAAGTAAGTTGGTACAACGCAAAGAAATTCCGCATATAGAGTTATAAATAGCTTCATAATCATTGCCGTGTCATGCTAATATAGTTGCATACAGTTACTTACTCTGAATAGGTTTTCCTTGACAATCAACATTGAACGCGAAATCGCAGTAACCTTTCGGATTAAAAACTAAAGTTTGAGGACAAAATTGTTCCACAACGTTGCCTTCCCAGCAGTTAACAAATTTGTTACAATATTTACTTTGGAATTGCCCACGTGGACCTAAGCACCATCTGCTTAAATCATCTGAAAAACAACCAAAAATTAAAACAAAGTACAGTGAAGCACCGATTATCCGAGGCACAATTAGGCGTGGGGTTGGATCAATTTGATCTTAATTATGAACAGTTTTATTACAAAACGTTTTTTATGATTTTGTTGGGCCGATTAAAATTTTACCTATAGGTAGTGCTGCCATCATTTTAACAATGGCTGCGCAACCGGTAATATTTTTAGTTTTTGTCATGAGAGTTCTATACGAATACGTGAAGGTCTATAGTTAGTTTACAATTCACCGCTAGAAAGCGTAAAGTTAATTCACAATTACAAAATATTAGGATTGTATAGTAACTAAACGTTTTAAAGAAATTTTAATAAATAGTTTATTTCCATTGGTTGAAGATGTTTTAAATTTTATTTATTTCGCCTCTATTTTAAAAATTGATTCATTGGTGAACTAAACGTTTAAAAGAAATTTTAATAAATAGTTTATTTCTATTGGTTGAAGATATTTTAAATTTTATTTAATTTACCTCTATTTTAAAAATTGATTTTATTCATTGGTGAACTAAAAGTTTTAAAGAAATTTTAATAAATAGTTTATTTTTATTGGTTGAAGATATTTTAATTTTTATTTAATTTACCTCTATTTTAAAAATGTATTTTATCTATTGGTGAACGAAATTTTAATAAATAGTTTATTTCTATTGGTTAAAGATATTTTAAATTTTGTTTAATTCGCCTCTATTTTAAAAACTCATTTTATATATTGGT